>JADDOH010005773.1:0-99760 GCA_016648135.1 Agrypnia vestita | reverse complement strand
TCATATATTCTCGTGTTTATATTTTCTATTAAATTGTTATCCGGTTTTTATATTTATTTTTACTTTTATAATTTCTGCTATTATTATTAATTACTATTGCATAACTCGTAAGCGAAAATATTTGCCACTGAACAGATTTTATCTAGCGTGGGTTAATTATAAGTTTATATTAATATAAGAAATTAAATTAAAACCGAATTTTAAGCTATCATAAACCCTCCGTGGCGCGCGCTGAAATCTGTCGCGGTGATCTGCCCGTAATACAGGTGTATATTTTTGCATTTCGGGCGCCGTGCGAATCCGCTCGGCGTAGCTAACTGTCTTTTCGTACTAGCCCGAGCGCGAAGGTCGAACTTGTTAAACCTTAAACCCTCAAACGTCTCGGGTCTCTGCCGCATCTTCCACGCTTGTGCCGAAACGTGTCCGCTCGCGGTATATAGGGAAACCGTCGCCGGTCTTTCCAACACGCAGCGCTCGCAAACCCGGCGGCTTTGGCCGTGTTCGGTGGTATATTTGCGAAACACAAACACAAACGCAATAATTAAAACCTTTCAAATGTGATTCGATTGAATCTCAACTACATATTTGTTATACTGCGATTCGCAAATCCCGACGGCCTAGGCCGTGACAGTGGTATACTTGCGAGAAAACAAATGCAATAATTAAAACCTTTCAAACGTGAATCGTTTGAATCCTAACTACATATTTGTTATACTGCGATCCGCAAATCCCGACGGTCTTTTTTAGATTGTGACGGTGGCTTACTTGTGAGATCGCATTCAAAAAATTATTAAAATATTTTTCAAATGTGAATCATTTGAATTCAAACCACATAAAATGAATGAGATATGAAATAAATCACATATTCTATAAAATGGAGCAATACTTTTACAAAGAAACAGGCATTCCAAAATCGAACTAATATATCACAAGGACCAAAATTACTACAATAATTTTCGTTCACAAAATAGTAAATAATAAAAATGCCAACTGTCTATATGACAAACAACCTAAAGAAATTTCTAATACCTAGTATCACGTTTGTCTACAAATCTCTGTACGTGGTTCACATAAATGCTTAATCTTTTTTCTTTGATGTCACGGACCGTGGTCCGCAATTGTTTAAATAAAACCGCTTTTATAATCAAATATTTTCTTTCATTTATAATATTAACTAAACCAAAATGATTTTATTACTATGCAAATGAGTCCAACGAATACGCTCCTGTCTGGTCACCGGCACCACTGAGATGATCCTTTTAGATAGTAGGCCCTAATCAAATCGGGGCTTTGATACATTTAATAATAATTTAGTATAGTTCCTGGTCCGGCACCAGAGTTAGACATCCTATGATGGTGTGTGTTGAATATATAAGGCGAAGCAAATCTATAATACAAATCATTCCATTGCAACTCAATGTAAATCATATTCTTTTCACGGCTAACGATGTAAGATGACCCTAATGTGGGTCCTACTAAATAATGAAGGTTAGTAAGTAGCAAAACGTCGCGTTCAAAATACAATATATTGGATTATTAAATATTTCATTATTCTTATATGTGAGCGCGCGCGATTGAGAGACAGGATGCAACCGGTCGACTGCAACCATATGATGTAGCGATACAGTTGTTAAAAATTAAATATTCAATACAGAAATATTACTACTACTAAAATTCAACTTTTCATATGAAATAATGTTCTATACTATCAGAAATTGTTCTATACGATAAATTAACTAAAAATACGTATTAACTGTAAATAATTAAATAATATTAAATAATATAAATTTCATTGCAATGAATAAAGTCATTTGCCGTATGATGTTAGCGAAAATAGTTGTATGGCGCGGGTGGCAACGGCAACGGCTGAGGTCGACAGATACGCTGTAACTATAAAAGGATCGCGGAATAAAATATTCTCTTCTATGAAATATAAAATAATGTATTCTATACAATATTAATACTCTGCCTGTGCTAACTATACATTTAACTAAAATATATATTATTAACTGGAAATAATTATTCTGTGAAAATTGCGCTTTTGAATGCAATATTAACTAAAAATATTTCTAACTTGCTGTTGAATATTACCTATAAAGATATTGACTAAAACTTTTGCTTTGAATGGAATATTAACTACTTCTCTCATCAAATATTATTCTGCAGCAAATATTCAATGAAATTATAGGAACTAAAAATATTTCTAACATCTTGGGTTCGCATACTATATTGAAAATACCTACTGCCCTTTGCATTTACTAAGTATATTACCTAAATAGCCACAGCTATACCATCCTGTCCGTCAGGGACGAAACATAAAACACAGTTATATTCCTAAAAGTGCTACCTCTTACGCGACAAAAATACCTATTGCAGTCGGGCTATGAATATGAACTATTTCCGCCTCATAATGGCGCCTGAAACCAATACTAAAAACCTCACTAGAAATAATAAATGCGACTAAATATCGATAAATACAATATATACTATTTGTAATACGTCGTTGAATTGGCACATGATTCGTCTAATGGATGAAGGACCCCGTTGTGTATCGTAATAACTTCAAATTCTTTTATAGGAGCAGTGTGGAAACAATTGCATAATATTACGTAATAAAACATCTAACGAACCTAATAATCTATACATTTATGTTACAATAAAATACGTTCACTAGAAAGAATTCGTTTATTAGAAATAAAACATTTTCGATTGGAGGCAAACCAGTAAAATCGTTCGAACGGCGCCAAGGGAAAAATTCACACATTAAATAACATTGAAATTAATAATCATAAACACTTTGTATTAGCAAATTCTTACCTTGAATGGTGTCGTCTTAGACGTGTATGAACCTGTTCATATTAATTGCGTGAGAAAATAATACATATATTTGCTATTTACGAAATACGACATTTTTGAAGCGAAACTTCTTTATTAATAAGTAGACAAGGTCTCGGGGATGGTTTGTTCGAAAGGATTCTACAACAGCCCGTGAGTTTATATGAAATAATAGTTTCTTTGAATGCTAAGTTTTGATTTTTTTTTAAACCCTCAGCATCTCTGCTGAGAGGGGTAGAGGCCCCGCGCCCGCCTAAACCCGGTGGCCGACTTCCTAAGTGACTAAACGGCCCCCCTTGTTCCTCCGGAACTTACTGCATCCCTAGACTCTATCTCTTCTTTACGAGATGTGATCCTGTGACGCCTCTCTTTTAGGCTTATAATTGAGAAGGCCGTACTCTTTTGGTACGAGTTTCTGATGATGTTTGTTGTCTTGAGGCGCCTTTCTTTTAGGCCGGTGTTTGAAGAATCATGTACTCTTTTGGTACGAATTGATGACGACATTAGCCTCCTTTGCGGGCATAGTCAGTGATGTTACAAATTATTGTGCAATCTCATTATGCCTTTTTAGAGCGGCGTCCCACGATTCTGCATCTTGCAACATTTACTTTGGACAAATGTTAGAGTGTTAGTAACATATTTATAATATCCCAGCTATTCCATATGAGTGAATGATTTTTTATATTTATTCTGGCCCTGTCTTTCTTACAGAGGACGAAATAGAAGTTAACGTTTTCTATCAAGGTTTTACAGCATTCAAGCATGGAAATCCTTCCAAAGACATAGGGAACCTTTTTGTGGGTTTAAGTAGTTTGCGCCAGATGAGGTTAGGTGGTCGGTTTATTGACGACCCCGAGCAACAAGGAGGACCCCGCCTTTAAGGGGCCCTGCAGGGGCTTGTGCGGGTTCCACGCCCAAGTGCAGGCAATCATCCACCCCTCAGCCAGCTAGGCTAACACAAACCAGATATCCCCAATCTTTAGTTAGACTTCCCCATTCTGTCCTTTACTCGTCATTCTGAAGCTACTTGTTAAGCTAGATGTACCGAGGTACTCAAATAATAAAGAGTTAACTGAAGACCGGATTGCGCAATACTTATGCAATACAGTAATTATTATAATGCTACTAAGTAAGTCATATAGAAATCCGTGTATTCAAATTTTAGCATAAACGGTATGAAATTCGCTTTGCATAAAAATACACCCGTTTGGAACGGAATTCTTGTACGATTTGAACCAATATCACACAAGCAATCGTGATATTTAATTACACATAATTATTCCGAACTCAAATATTCCCAACATAAATACATTTCGATAGTGAAAATAATTAACCGTAATAGATAATATGAATATGATCCTTATCTGTTACTCTTTGTGGCGGAATCCTCCTTCTGGTGCTGCGGGATGGTGGAATCTCTATACTTCGCCGCTGCACGACCCGCTTTCTCTCAAGCTGGCAGCTCCTTTGCTCGCAACTGATGATCTGGAACTCGGGGCTCCGTCGGTAGTCTGTTGGGCAGCGCTCCCGCTCGCAAGTCTGGTCTCGAACTGAAGGGCTGAGTATATCGTGTTCGCTTCTTTTATAGTAACGATTGCACCATATCTCTGAAATCCACGCTAGTGCAGTGACTCATCCTATGCCCGATGACCTCACCGCCGGCGCTCGCCATTGGCCGGATTCAGCCATCAGGACGGTCGCCTCCGGCTCAACCCGTCGAAGGCAAAGCGCGCCTGTGATTGGTCCGTTTCGTTAAAATAACAGTTAAGCACCCGCTACACGCGAGACTTACTATTCTGATTCATAAATAGTAAAGGCTCGTTCGCACCTACTCACAAGGTCGAGTCTATTAGGATTGGCAAACGATATTAATTTAACACAGACTTATATCTATGGTATAATAAAGATCTAAGAAATATTACTTGTATAGCTGAATATTCAATATTTTGTTAGCCTCTTGTAATACATAGAATCTTAAGAAGAAATATAAACATACTTGACTTTTTTGAATATTATTATTTTAAGATTTTCTAAATTTATTAAATCTATCTCTATGTCGACCATCACAGCTTCCCCCTTATTTAGAGAGAGGAATGATCTATCAGATCGAGCCTATCTGCTAAATAACCCAATAGGATAGTATATTTCGTGATACTTATCAAGAGTTTCTAAAATTCCTTGGAAAATTAATGGTTGTTCTTTCCTTTCTCCGCGTACTATATTTCTATTAGGGTCGAATTCTTTTTCAATGGAACCTTCTTTGCGTATTTAAAGCTACTGTAAACCATCTGCCTGTCATTCAAATGAAAAGTGTACAACTAATATAAATATAAGATTTGAAAGCAAAAGGGACTGTATCTAATTTATTCAATTGACTGAAAAGGTTCGATTCTTCATAATCGATGGAATGCCTCAGTAATCTCATCATTATGTCTGCTAACCACTCAAGCTCCATCCTGTTATCAACACTTAAAAGGAACGCCCCTTCCCCCACTTTGTTATCCTCTTTGCTTCCCTTACAATGGTACACTCCCAGTGTTCACCACCTCGCAACTCTATACTACTTTCCCCAGCATACACCTCCCTTCCCCCAGAATATACTCCCACTAACACTCCCCACATCCCCTTCAAGCTATACAAACCAACTCAACCGAGTAAATATTAACTGTATATTTCTCCTATGAAATGCGAGCTACGATAAATCTGAAGTTCCAGAATTATGTTAACCTACGAATTAATGTACAATCTATTCATATAAACTTAACAACCAGCTTCCTAATATAAAGAGCAAACCCTTCCCCCAAACTATACACCCTCTTCTATTTCTAACTCGTTTCGTCCTGTTTTAACCGAGTGAATAGTCAACCGCATATTCCTACTATGATTGCAAACCGCGACAAAATTAACTCTTGTACCCCATCTGAGCTATGAACTCTATTCATATGCGCAATACATGTCCTCTTATGTAGAAACAGCCAATTGTCCTCAATATTCCACGTATACTGTACTGACTGCCATAATTTATTGTTGGTGTAATATGATGAAGAAGAAGAAGAAGAAAGTAGAGAAGTAGTCGTAAGATATACCATAAGACGAAAAGTAGTTGCAACGTATTGTAATAATTGCTATTTATAGAAGAGAAGCATAAACGGTATGTATTCAAAGAAGAAGAAGACTAGAGTGAACATAACCAATAACAAAAACCTTCGTACCGAAGAAGAAGAAGACGCTATTGAAGTCAATATAAATAAAAAGGGGAAAGAAAATATATATATAACCGTTAGCATATACGAATAAGAAGAAGAAGAAGAAGAAGAAGAGGAAGAAAAGGGTAGGAACAACCTTTTCGATAATTGTAGAACTTAAAAGTATATATAACTATTATCCGTCTCAACTAACTTTCCAGCCAACCCTCAAGAGTGATATCTAAAGACGACGCATGTTTGTAGAAGAAGTGCATCCAGATGTCAAGAAAAGTTTCCCATAACTATTCCTTACTAACCTGTCTTCCCCCAAATTGTTAAGCGTTTGTCAAATAATCAGGCGCGACTCCTCCGTATAACTGTAATATCGTTCCTCCCAAAACTTATTGAAAACCTAAAACAACTTTATTACTATGTTCCGTATTCATCATCCCCATACTTATATGTAACATAACATTATAAAATTTTTAAGTGTTCCTTTAACAACGCGAACATGTTTAACGAAGTACACTGTTACAAATCAGAAGAGGTGAACCCTAATATCTGTACTAGCTGTAGTAGTCATCACCAACACTGATACCCACAGAAGATGTATGTGTGTAACTGAATCAAGAATTCCTAACGTATAATTCGGTTTGCTATACGACTGGAATCTATTCAAGATCCAAACGTCCAACCTTTCTACCTCAATCTAAAAGTAATGGCCACGACGACGCATGAAGGTGGATGAAGCTAATGATTTCGTTATGCTACTACTATTTAATCTACTAAAAATCTATTTTCAAATTTTTTTTTTTTCCAAAATGTTCCAGAAGAATTCAAAAGCTCTCCTGAAAAATTTATTTTTTATTTTATTTTATCACTATTCAAAAGGATTTCTACATACACCCAATGTATAGTAAAAACAATAAATGCTTAATCAATCATAGCGTTACGACTTCTCAAAACTTGAAGAAACTCACATATCGTTAATTCCGGATTTACTTTTGTATTATTTCCAAGAAGATTGCGCCCAAAACCAAAACAACCCCAATATAGATACGTACGAAATTTGAAGTAGTGAGATGTAAACATTTAACAATTATCAACCCTGTATGTGAACCTTATGATCATTAAAGAAGCCAACTGTCCTACCATATCTCATCTCTGTAGTCAAATAAGCTGTTGTTTATTTCTATTCTGCCTATAAATACGCTATATCAACGTATATTATAATATAATATTTATTAATGAAGATAAAACAATTTCAATTAACGTTGCAATGAAGCGAAACAAAGGAATATATATAAAAAAAAACAAGTCCAATTTTAATTATTTGTTACTAAGAGAATATATATATTGCGCTCTCTATTACCGCTTCCTATAGACTAATACTAGTGAAGGCTCAAAACTTTCTCTGATTTCCGCTAGATGGCGGTAGTATGACCATTTTAATTCATATGCCAGGCCGTCTTGTAAATAAAAATGGAAGTAATCTTATTCTTGTAATTCAAATCAAAATAATTTTAGATCAAAACAAGAACTCAAATAATTATTTCGTGCAACAATACGCGTCTGTGTTTATATTACGAACAAGTCTATCAATCCTGCATACAACAAAGAAATTATAATTAGTTTGAATAACCAGAACCGTATATAACTGTGTATAACAATTAAGAACACATTTAGATAATTAGAATAATTAAGAACCATAATAAATCAATGAAGGAAATTTTTTTTTTTCAATTAATTCAGCAACATTGTAGATTGACATTTTATTTTTTTAGGACAATTTTTAATATAACACCTTGACGATAAAAAGGTATCTCCGAAACATGCACGTGAAAGTTATCAAATAATATAAGTAGATTTGTAAGAATACTATAATCAATTAATTTTTTGTGTAATTATTATCTGTAAAAATTTAGCTGAATTTAAAGATCTTTTTTTTTTCAAATATAGAAACCCTTTTTAATATCCATAAGACAAATATATAACAAGTGTGGATTTATTTAATTTACATTAACCTTAATTTAATTAAGATTAATTTACATTAATTTTTAATTATGAAACCAGACGCATAATTATTAAAATATTTTTCGCATTTGTATCATAATTGTACATAACCGAAAGAGAAAAGTAAATATTATAAAACATCGGATTTATAATTTTTTTTATAAAATAAAATAATTCCTGTGTACCCGTATACTAAAAGTTTTCGTTTTTATATCTTCTTTTCTTTTAGATTCATATATTCTCGTGTTTATATTTTCTACTAAATTGTTATCCGGTTTTTATATTTATTTTTACTTTTATATTTTTCTGCTATTATTATTAATTACTATTGCATAACTCGTAAGCGAAAATATTTGCCACTGAACAGATTTTATCTAGCGTGGGTTAATTATTAGTTTATATTAATATAAGAAATTAAATTAAAACCGAATTTTAAGCTATCATAAACCCTCCGTGGCGCGCGCTGAAATCTGTCGCGGTGATCTGCCCGTAATACAGGTGTATATTTTTGCATTTCGGGCGCCGTGCGAATCCGTTCGGCGTAGCTAACTGTCTTTTCGTACTAGCCCGAGCGCGAAGGTCGAACTTGTTAAACCTTAAACCCTCAAACGTCTCGGGTCTCTGCCGCATCTTCCACGCTTGTGCCGAAACGTGTCCGCTCGCGTTATATAGGGAAACCGTCGCCGGTCTTTCCAACACGCAGCGCTCGCAAACCCGGCGGCTTTGGCCGTGTTCGGTGGTATATTTGCGAAACACAAACACAAACGCAATAATTAAAACCTTTCAAATGTGATTCGTTTGAATCTCAACTACATATTTGTTATACTGCGATTCGCAAATCCCGACGGCCTAGGCCGTGACAGTGGCATACTTGCGAGAAAACAAATGCAATAATTAAAACCTTTCAAACGTGAATCGTTTGAATCCTAACTACATATTTGTTATACTGCGATCCGCAAATCCCGACGGTCTTTTTTAGATTGTGACGGTGGCTTACTTGTGAGATCGCATTCAAACAATTATTAAAATATTTTTCAAATGTGAATCATTTGAATTCAAACCACATAAAATGAATGAGATATGAAATAAATCACATATTCTATAAAATGGAGCAATACTTTTACAAAGAAACAGGTATTCCAAAATCGAACTAATATATCACAAGGACCAAAATTACTACAATAATTTTCGTTCACAAAATATTAAATAATAAAAATGCCAACTGTCTATATGACAAACAACCTAAAGAAATTTCTAATACCTAGTATCACGTTTGTCTACAAATCTCAGTACGTGGTTCACATAAATGCTTAATCTTTTTTCTTTGATGTCACGGACCGTGGTCCGCAATTGTTTAAATAAAACCGCTTTTATAATCAAATATTTTCTTTCATTTATAATATTAACTAAACCAAAATGATTTTATTACTATGCAAATGAGTCCAACGAATACGCTCCTGTCTGGTCACCGGCACCACTGTAATGATCCCGGTAGCCAGTAGGGTATCCTAATCAAATCGAGCGGACTGTATTTAATGTCGAAATGATGTTCAATTAATATTATTAAGCATTTTATTGTATTTCAATATAAATCGTTCTCCTGGTCACGGTAAGCACTATGATGATTCAGTTAGATAGAGGGTCTTCCTAAAGTATTAACGAAGAATTTTGTATTAATAATTTATTTAAAATGTCGATGCTTACTCGTCGCGAGTTGATATTTAATTTTAGCTATTATATTCAATTAATTTGCCAACTCCTGGCCGCGGCTAACAATGTGATGAATCCTATGGGGTGACCCGTCAAAAATACGTCGTGGAAAATAATATTAAATAATATAAATTTCATTGCAATGAATAAAGTCATTTGCCGTATGATGTTAGCGAAAATAGTTGTATGGCGCGGGTGGCAACGGCTGAGGTCGACAGATACGCTGTAACTATAAAAGGATCGCGGAATAAAATATTATACCTTCTTGAAATATTATAAATAATGTATTCTATACAATATTAATACTCTGCCTGTGCTAACTATACATTTAACTAAAATATATATTATTAACTGAAATAATTATTCTGTGAAAATTGCGCTTTTGAATGCAATATTAACTAAAAATATTAACTAAAAATATTTCTAACATCTTGGGTTCGCATACTATATTGATAATACCTAATGCCCTTTGCATTTACTAAGTATATTACCTAAATAGCCACAGCTATACCATCCTGTCCGTCAGGGACGAAACATAAAACACAGTTATATTCCTAAAAGTGCTACCTCTTACGCGACAAAAATACCTATTGCAGTCGGGCTATGAATATGAACTATTTCCGCCTCATAATGGCGCCTGGAACCAATACTAAAAACCTCACTAGAAATAATAAATGCGACAAAATCTCGATAAATACAATATATACTATTCGTAATACGTCGTTGAATTGGCACATGATTCGTCTAATGGATGAAGGACCCCGTTGTGTATCGTAATAACTTCAAATTCTTTTATAGGAGCAGTGTGGAAACAATTGCATAATATTACGTAATAAAATCATCTAACGAACCTAATAATCTATACATTTATGTTACAATAAAATACGTTCACCAGAAGAATTCGTGTATTAGAAATAAAACATTTCCGTTTGGAAACAACCCAATAAAATCAATCGAACGGCATAAAGAGGAGAAATTCACATATTAAATAACACTGAAACTAATAATTTTAAACACTTTATATTAACATATTCTTACCTTGAATGGTGTCGTCTTAGACGTGTATGAACCTGTTCATATTAATTCCTGGGGAAAATAATACATATATTTGCTATCTACGAAATAAGACATTTTTGAAATGAAACTTCTTTATAAATAAGTAGATAAGGTCTCGGGGATGGTTTGTTCGAAAGGATTCTACAACAGCCCGTGAGTTTATATGAAATAATAGTTTCTTTGAATGCTAAATTTTGGTTTTTTAAACCCTCAGCATCTCTGCTGAGAGGGGTAGAGGCTCCGCGCCCGCCTAAACCCGGTGGCCGACTTCCTAAGTGACTAAACGGCCCCCCTTGTTCCTCCGGAACTTACTGCATCCCGAGACTCTATCTCTCCTTTACGAGATGTGATCCTGTGACGCCTCTCTTTTAGGCTTATGATTGAGATGTACGTACTCTTTTGGTACGAGTTTCTGATGATGGGTGTTGTCTTGAGGCGCCTTTCTTTTAGGCCGGTGTTTGAAGAATCACGTACTCTTTTGGTACAAATTGATGACGACATTAGCCTCCTTTGCGGGCATAGTCAGCGATGTTACAAATTATTGTGCAATCTCATTATGCCTTTTCAGAGCGGCGTCCCACGATTCTGCATCTTGCAACATTTACTTTGGACAAATGTTAGAGTGTTAGTAACATATTTATAATATCCCAGCTATTCCATATGAGTGAATGATTTTTATATTTATTCTGGCCCTGTCTTTCTTACAGAGGACGAAATAGAAGTTAACGTTTTCTATCAAGGTTTTACAGCATTCAAGCATGGAAATCCTTCCAAAGACAAAGGGAACCTTTTTGTTGGTTTAAGTAGTTTGCGCCAGATGAGGTTAGGTGGTCGGTTTATTGACGACCCCGAGCAACAAGGAGGACCCCGCCTTTAAGGGGCCCTGCAGGGGCTTGTGCGGGTTCCACGCCCAAGTGCCGGCAATCATCCACCCCTCAGCCAGCTAGGCTAACACAAACCAGATATCCCCAATCTTTAGTTAGATTTCCCCATTCTGTCCTTTACTCGTCATTCTGAAGCTACTTGTTAAGCTAGATGTACCGAGGTACTCAAATCATAAAGAGTTAACTGAAGACCGGATTGCGCAATACTTATGCAATACAGTAATTATTATAATGCTACTAAGTAATTCATATAGAAATCCGTGTATTCAAATTTTAGCATAAACGGTATGAAATTCGCTTTGCATAAAAATACACCCGTTTGGAACGGAATTCTTGTACGATTTGAACCAATATCACACAAGCAATCGTGATATTTAATTACACATAATTATTCCGAACTCAAATATTCCCAAAATAAATACATTTCGATAGTGAAAATAATTAACCGTAATAGATAATATGAATATGATCCTTAGCTGTTACTCTTTGTGGCGGAATCCTCCTTCTGGTGCTGCGGGATGGTGGAATCTCTATACTTCGCCGCTGCAAGACCCGCTTTCTCTCAAGCTGGCAGCTCCTTTGCTCGCAACTGATGATCTGGAACTCGGGGCTCCGTCGGTAGTCTGTTGGGCAGCGCTCCCGCTCGCAAGTCTGGTCTCGAACTGAAGGGCTGAGTATATCGTGTTCGCTTCTTTTATAGTAACGATTGCACCATATCTCTGAAATCCACGCTAGTGCAGTGACTCATCCTATGCCCGATGACCTCACCGCCGGCGCTCGCCATTGGCCGGATTCAGCCATCAGGACGGTCGCCTCCGGCTCAACCCGTCGAAGGCAAAGCGCGCCTGTGATTGGTCCGTTTCGTTAAAATAACAGTTAAGCACCCGCTACACGCGAGACTTACTATTCTGATTCATAAATAGTAAAGGCTCGTTCGCACCTACTCACAAGGTCGAGTCTATTAGGATTGGCAAACGATATTAATTTAACACAGAATTATATCTATGGTATAATAAAGATCTAAGAAATATTACTTGTATAGCTGAATATTCAATATTTTGTTAGCCTCTTGTAATACATAGAATCTTAAGAAGAAATATATCAGGCTTTTACTTTTAAACGATTCCAAACAGAAGAAATATATTTTTGATTTCCATACTTGACTTTTTTGAATATTATTATTTTAAGATTTTCTAAATTTATTAAATCTATCTCTATGTCGACCATCACACCTGGAAGGAATACCAGAATAAGATTCGTTATAGTTTTTTTTAATATATATTATACTGTTAATAAACAGTCCAATATATATAAAAAAACTATGACGAATCTTACAGGGAAATAACCTAAATGATCATTATCGTAATATTCATTTGGTTTTAAATTTGGTATACTTAATAACCTATTATTGATATTTTTCACCAATTCGTGTCTCTTTTCTTTTTATTCTGCTTAATGCAGTTATGTTTAATGCACTTTGAATTTTTTTGCTTTTCATTTTGTTACTTATATAGTTTTAAATTACGGTCTAATATCTTAATTTGTATACTTGCTCCTTTTTCTCCTACACCGGAGTTAGTATGGCTGGTGCCGACTTCTTCGGCCGCAAGAGCACCACTTTTTGTGTTTTTGTTTTGTGTTGTCTTTTTCCCTACGGAGGATTTTTTATTATTCTATGGCTGGTGCCGACGTCTTTGACCGCAAGAGCACCCCATTTTGTGCTTTTGTTTTTGTGTTGTCTTTTTCCCTACGGGGGTTTGATATATCACACATATAAAATATCAATATCTTTATATTCTTGCACAATGTTTCTGACTTATTTTTTTATTATTATAATCTACTGTTCTTTTCTTTATATTTACGCTATTGCGTTGTTCTATGTCTTCTACCAATGATCTGTATTTATACATGTATTTTTACTATGCTTATTTCATTGTTCTTACTTATCTGTATTTTTTGCCTTTGTTATATTATTATGTACATTTTTCTAAATAAAGACGCTTGGTATAAAAATATATTATAATATTTTTAAAACATAAAAATTAGTTAGATCGAAAATTCGTAGACGTAAGAAAATATAAATGTACATATAATTTGTAGAGAAATTGGTAGGTAAACAATAAAATGTGCATAATATCAATCTAAATATTAAATTATTTTGCTTTTGTATTTTCAATGATTTTGTAAATATATTAACATTATAAAACTATTATTTTTTCATATTTGTTGGCGGGTTATTTCTATATATTTTTTTCCCTTTTGTTTGTGTGTTTCCATTCCTGTGGCCTAGGAATATTAATAATCCTATATATTCGAGAATTGCTGTCAATGCTTTCATGCAAAATTGTTGGCAAAGTAAAGAGAAATTGACGTTTTTATATGTAATTAATAATCAGCTAATTTGGAGATTCTTGAACTTCTGGTTGAAAATTTGTACAAAATTTCAACTATTGAGAATAGATAACGGATCAATATTCGTACGAAATGTAAATTACATTGAATTTACTAGAAAGATAATAAAAATATTAATTTCAAGAAATATGTAAAAACATTTGTATAAATATAACTTGTATTATGGACTAACAAGCTCTTTTGAGAGTCTTCGTCAAGGATTCGGGCATTTTTAAATTTTACATCACCAAGCAAGGAAGGTTTAGACACTTACTTGTTGGGTACTAGCACTGCCTTCATTATCGTCAAAAGGGGGTTGGACCGAGCATAGTCGCTGCCCCATCAGAGAGTACGCCAGAACCATTATGCAGCCTGAGAAGGAAATAAAAATATGAGATTTTTTTGGTTATTGAAAAATATTAGATAACCTAACCTAATCTGACCTAACCTATTAAAACTCTGTAAAAATATCATTAAGAAATTAAAAAACCTTAGTTTACTGTATCCTTTTTAAATATGTCAATTTATTAATCATTTGGTCTGTTGAGACCAGTCGATGGATGATAATTTTAATTGTTTGCGAACGAGTGATTATCCTATCTTCGTTCTAGCTCAATTGATCACTACTTTTGAATGTCGTTTTTGGTTTATATATTTTTTAAACTTAATAAATTTGTCTTTTAACTCACCATCAGCAGGCTCGTGAATAAGTTTTTGAACATAAATTAGTTTGAATGCACGATAGCTTACTACCTTTTTTTAAAATCGTTATTTTCAAAACGATATTTTACTCTAGCCTTCTATCCGTTATCAGATAACTTGGGGTAAATATGTGGAAGCAGATAGTAAGAGATTGGGATATATGAAAAGAAAAATACATATTTAAAAACATACAGTATTACAAGAGGAATGTAGGTTTTTTAAAAATACGAAGCTGTAGAAACCACAAATAGCTTTCGTATTTGAAAGAAATTTGTTATTTTCTCCGATGTTACGAGTAGGTATATGATTTCTTTTAAATTTGCTTACACGCAATTCGGATTTTATTTATATGCGATACATGAATAAAAATGTTAACATAAAGGTATTCAAATCTTACCAGGGATTGCGTAGACGAGGATGAAACTGAGGATACCGAAAAACCGTCTTTTTTTCGGAGACGTTGTCCAGTCTTCCATGCAAAATTCTATTGTGAATTCGTTACCCTGAAAAAATTCAAATTACTTATAAATAAATTCATTCTTCATTCATGAAAATATCTGGAGCATGGAAGACCAGGAGCCAGTAAATAAGATTTCTTCCAGCAATCCAGAGAAGTAGGTAAGGAGAGTTTCGTCCAGCAATCTGTGAGGGAATATTGTGATGGAAAAAATAGTGGTAAAAATAGAGAAAAGATAAAAATACGCTGCAAGTTTATGAACTTTAAATTATACTGTCTAATATTGATTTATACGGTTAAGAAGAAAGATGTAGATGTTTCTGTGCTAACTGCACTAACTGGGGATTTAGTAAAGCTAGTTGGGTTCTGTTAATCGAAGATTAATTATATCTTCGGCGAAAATGAAACAAAGCACTTAATCTTGTCAGAAACTGCGAACTGATTTCTATGTAAACTGATAAATAATTATTTCACGTAAATCATGTTCCATGAACTGAAACATTCAATGGTGTTTTATTGGTTCGCTTATATTATAATATTTTGTTTACTAAAAGGGAATGAAAGATGAAAACCAGGCGATAACATTCCGTCGCTCATGTATTTTTTTACAAAAATCCGTACAGTTCTTGTAAAAAATAACGAATTCGTTATTGTAAGTTGTTGTTTTTATTCTTCTTCTCCCTTTCTGTTGGTATTGATATGCTGTAAAAATAATATAATAAATGATGTCTCAGTTTCTTATGCTGAATACAGGATGTTATTGTTTTTGAAGAATTTTTGCACTATATAAAATAAAAATTTGTAGAGTACATACCTACTTACGATTTAAATCGATATTCGATGTTTTTATCAAGATATTTATTAAAATATAAAAAAAAACATTTCCTAACCGTTTAAGGGCCAGTTGTTCGATCAGTGGTCAGTGGTCAGAGTAATGCAACTATATTCCCCAAAAGTCTTGTGTCTAATCCATTATTATTATACAATACTAGCGGACCCGACAAACGTTGACCTGCCCGAACGTAGGCTTTTCATTTGGGTGGTTTCATTCATCAATCTTCATTTACATGTATTTTCATTTCATTTCATTCATAAATCCTAAAACCCACCCTGTAGCGCCACCTACCGGGTCTAGTTGTGAATCTAAACCATCCAGGGATCCACTCGAACGCGCACAAAAAAAATCATTAAAATCGGCCCAGTCCTTTAGGAGGAGTTCAGTGACATACATACGTACAGAAGAATTAAATATGTAAAGATAATAATTTTTAACCTACATTTTTTACTTCTTTGTTATCCAGGGTTGTTTATTTGGACATTCTATTTTCACTTATCATTTCATCCAAAATTATATTTATTTTCAAACATCCTCTGTCTCTGTCAAACATGTCCCTGATCCCGTCCTTATTCCTTCGGGAAAAGTCCACAAAGAGTCATCTACGGAAGTAAACTATTGAGAAATGGAATCTATAATAGTAGGAATCTTATTAAATTCCAAACTTTAGGGCTTGCAGGAACACCAAAACAGTGCGAAATGTCATGAACTATACGAATATAACTACACTCTACAACTTCCAAGCGCGTCTGATTCCTGCGGTGAAACTTGGGTACGATTCCGCCTTTATTTGATCCGACAATAAAATGAACGAAGTTGTATGCTAGTCGGAACCAACCCACCTCGAATCTCGAGTCTCGAACTTGGGTCCCTCACAGAGGATTAACCAAGTTTTGAAATAATGATATTGAGAAATTTCTTTCTTGTATGAGGGTGTAAAAGCGAAGGTAGCTATTTCCAAAAAATATTTTGAATGCAATCGTCGAGGATTACTAATTTAAAATATACTGAAATCTAAATTATATGTATCTACTCCTTCCAAAATCATGTTTCCCATACATTTATAGACTATGCTTTCTATAAAATGTCGAATTCAGCGTATTACAAATTAGTAAGCCTCGATGACTGCATTCACGTTTTTTTTTGCTTTTTCCACCTTAGCTTTTATACATTAACGATATATTTCATATTACGTGGTTTAAATTTTATTTAACCTTCCCTCTCCGGTGCTGTAAACTAGATGCCTCTAATGAATAATATTAATATCTCTGTAAATATAGTAAATACTGAATTCATATTTTAGGTGTTCCTCCGTAATATATTTATGTACTCAGTAAAATAACTAGGTAAATATAAAAGTATTTATCGAACACAACAACACGCACGTTAACGTATCAATATGAATATGTGGTGCGGGGAGCGCAGCGCGTGTTGCACAGTGCATAGTGCTCAGGGCGCCGGATTCGATGCATTTTACTATCGGCGATCTTCGCTCTTTAGTAGAGCTGTTAATTTGTATATATAAAATAATACATTTCCACGTTTCATGCAGTATATCTGGGCAAATAGGAAATCATCTCATACATATTCGAGGATACATTTTATTAATAAATGAAATAATTAAGAAAGTTTTAATGTTTTTTTACCGCCGTATAATAAAAATGTATTTATAGCATAAACATAGTGGATTAGTCATAAGACTTTAGGGGTGTATATTGCATTACTTTGATTTATTTTTTAATTGATTTTAGAAAATGATGATGATAGAACGGATACCTTTGCGTGTAGGTAAATACTACAAACATTAGCATAAGGCATCTAAAATACAAAGAATATATAAAATATATTTGTACAATTAGTACTGTAAATGTACTTTTCTTTTAATATAAGGATAATAAAGAATAATAAAGATTGAAATCTGAGCCACAAATGTTTTTTCACCCTAACATCAAAATTGTGAAATAAAAAACTACAAATTTAAAATAATTTAAAAATTGAAATTAAATTCATGAAATAAAAAAGCTTTGGCCCACTTTGAAATTTCAGTAAGTACGGTATCAGTTTTGATCTTTGCTCTAGAAAGCTGTATTGGTTCTTGGTTTTCATTTAAGAGTTTGTTTATCTAAAAAATTTGATAATAAAAAGTTTGATACTTCACCCATGCCAGTCATGAGTGAATGCATCCGAGGTTTCTTTGGGATCCAGAGCCAGTGGAAACAGCCTGTGAGATACTGAGATCGCAAATAAAGGCTAATGGCTTGATTAAGTGATCTTTTCAGTTTGCAATCGAGGTAATTACTTTTTATCCAAGCCAACTACTTTGTTTAAGTTAAACAGATTAGAGGAATGATGATAGCGGTAGGCCACAGAAGACCATCGCTATCGTTACTAACAAAAACTACAAAATCGCTTCACATTTTCTTCGAAATATTCGCGCTTCTCTCTAAGCAGACAACACTTACGTGTAACGTAATCCTATATTGGGTCCCAAACATTTGTTGCTATAAAAATATTATCACTTTAAAAATAAAGATAATTTATATTTCAAAATTTGTAGTTTGTTTTTGATGATTGTAGGATGATTTATTTTTGCAATTATTATTTTGGAAATAATATTACAACAATGGTGCTTTACACACGGTAGAGTATTTTGACCTCATTTTGATGAGCATGAGTTTTATCCTAGTGATACGAGTGTCTCATTTTCTAACAAATATGTATTAAATTCAGGATAATTAAATAAATAACATAAAGAAATGCTACAAGGGTGGATCGCTGATTTTCACCGGGATCGATTTTTTGTCCAGGATAGAAGGAATAAATTATAATTTCTAGAGTTGGAGCGTGAAGACAGAGAGAGATGTCTCCGTAATTTATTTTTCCCAATGCCATAGAGTCTTCGATATTTTGAGTTACTATACATGCGGATAGACCTCTGTACAGTTTTAATGCTACAAATGCATCAGCTCTAAAAGCTTCAACACATTTTCTTGTATTGATTTTACTACCATATTGTAATAACCATCATAAGTATAAGAATAGTATATGATTTAAAAGGCTAAAAAGGGATAGTTCCGTATTCCGGATCCGTGATATTTATTAAGTACACTCGTTTAATCCATCTTACGCTGGCCAATGGCAGTGCGTGTCCATATCGCTCGCCAGACCCATATCCGGTGGCGCTCCTTCGAATATCCGATGGGTTGGAAATAAAATCATCGAAAATTGGTGACTGGTCAGTAATAAAAATGTGCCAGATTCGCTCTTTAATTAACAAATATAAAACTACATTTTTAGAGACATAAAGCACGCAGGCGTGTTCAATATGATAAATTAAAAAAAAAAACCTTTTCGGGCTATTAAACTCGTAGGAATGAGCAAAACATTAACATAAAAAGTCAATATTAGTTGTAGCAACAGGTAACGCATCAAAAGTAAAAGGTCCTCTTTAATGGCTTTTGGAGATTATTCGGCACCATGCTTACTGTATTGCACCTTTTGTCAAAGATGACTAAACTTGTATGCTTGTGGTTTCGACTCGGTATTTCCAGCATGATTGTGAGGGTGGGGGTTGCTGGTGTATTCGGACTCACGTTCGGCACAGCTGATTTATTTATACCAACTCTTTGAAACAAATAAATAAAAGGGTTCCTATAATCTTGATTTATCTCGTAAGGTACAGATACATCATAACTCGTTGGAACGGGGCTGTTTTGCATACATATTTAAATAATTAATACAATAAAAAGTTTTTTTTACCATGCTGTTCATCGTAGGAATAGACTCCTCGCTGATGACAACTATCCACAGCATGGGGGCAAAGATGATGAGTGCTATCGCCCACAAGAGCAAGATGACCATCAGGGCAGACTTCCTGTTGGGGAGTTTCGGTATCCTGACGGACTGCGTGATGGCGAGGTACCGGTCCACGGCCATGGCCGTGATGGTGAACACGCTGGCCGCCACGGAGACACCTGAAACACCCACGTAGACACGTATCGTGAGATAAACATTATTTTCAATTTAACCTGTATTTAGGGCCGGTCTCATAAACGAGAGACCAAATTTCCGTTACTAATTTGGCCGGATGGCCGTTCGTTTATAAATGTTACCGACGCTCGACTTATAAAACTTTTTTTTACCGTCCGTAATGAAGTCAGATGTCACTAATGAGGTATCTATATTTATTAGATTTTTTTAAAGCAATATCCTTTATATGTGTAATAAGTTCCACCGAATTATTTACATTACACTAGAATACGCCTGAAAACTATTTTCATTTTTTTAATTCCTTTCTACGCCAATTTTTTTTTTCAGAATATTTTGAGTTTGTCTAAATTTGTCAACGAACACGGTACTGGATTTTATCCAAATAGGACATCATTAATCAAGATTTATTATATATGTCCCACAGATGTCTACATTTTTTTATTTTATAAAAAAGTAACCCATAAAAACCAAGTTTTTATTACACTCCCTTTCTTTGTAAAATATAACAACAATTAAAGACGAATTAAAACATATAACATAACACTAAACTTACAGTAATTTAATATATTTCCAAATTGTCAGATGTTTTGAGCTTTGATAAGACACTTCATGCTTTGAAGATTAAATTCTAAAAACATTTGTCAGTCAATTTAGATTTTCGACATTCGTAGTGAAGTACCTATTATGCATACCGACGGAGTAATTCAAATTTAGAAAATATTCCGCGACGTTATCGGGCCGCCGTAATCAAACTTTTCTAATGATTCCAATTTGAAAAAACCAATAAAATGTCTAAAAATCCGAAATTATACTATAATTATTAATTTTTTTAACGAAAATTTGATAGATCTTCTTGATCGTTGCCACGAGTCTGCTTGGCAAGTTTCGGCTCGATTGGATCACGGGAAAAGGGTCAAAAATCGATCCAAAGTTTTTGTTGACGGCAAGCAAGCAGACGCCACGAGTTAATATAAAGGGAGTAAAAAGGGTCTAGGTTTATTAGAATACGTTTGGATTTAAGTCATCATCGAACAAAATACCTGCACTAAATTAATAATACAGTCGTAAATGATAAATTCAGTGCCCATAAATTTATGGTAAATTTATCATAAAGTTTAACTCGCACCACCATCCCTCTCAACCCTCTCAACACCATATCAACATTTAATTAATAATGTTAATAATATCAGCACAAAATTCTTCCTAAATTTTTGAAGAAATTCGACAAATTTAGCCGTTTGTACTCACCATCTTAAATTTTGAAATAAATGTTTTTTTATTTATTTATTTAATTTTGCATATACTTTTATAAGATTTTTTCTTGTCTATTAAAACTATGAAGATATAGAAATTTTATCGCTGTACCTTTCCAAAAAGAGACTAACTCTCGTGCTTGGAGAGGGACTTTTATAAAGGTACATTTTTGTAGTGTTCATATAATTTATTTTTTACTTGTTGAGTCTCAATTACCTTCTTAATTTCTGTTGGATTCTTGGAAAAAAATTATTCCTAAATAAATATTGATACTCTTTATTCTTCTGGTATATATTCTTTGGTTATTATCGTGATATTTTGAAATCTTAAGGATGTTATTAAAGAGTTAAGGTTATTGTTACGGTCGTTGGACATATTTATGTGTTAAATAAAACGGATATTTTACACATACCGTATATTTGACTGAGAAGCAAATCTCGACGTTTCTCTGATTTAATTAATTTGCTTACGGATATGTTTGTTTTAAGATTTGCATAAATATTTTCTTTTATTTTCTTTTATAGAGATTTTTTCGTAACATTTTTTAATTTCAAAAATGGAAATTTTTTGAACTGTGTTTGTGTTGAGAAAATTGATTTTTTTATAATATTACTTAAATAATCGTTCTCTATATAACTGAATAGGTTCATAATGCATTCATATATCGAAATATTTTTTTTCTATTTAGTAGGTAGTAATAAAATTAAAACTTTAGATTAAAAATTTAAAAATTTCTGGATTTCAATTATCACGTGGTTTTTGCGTTCATTCCTCCGCTACCATGTGCTTCCTGGAGATTCCTGGTTACGATTTCGGAGTCCTGTGTATCCTGTTCATGGATTTTTCTTTATACCAAAGGAATCAATTTGACTTAGTGTGTGGTTATTATTTGATTATATCGTTGATTATATTTACTGTATGTTGATATTTACTGTATTTAATTTGTGATGTTGTTATTGAAAAAAAATATTTTAGTCGAATGATTTAATCTAGTGTGATTTTCTGAAATATTTAAAACTCATTGTGGCTTAATTAATTTCTTTCATTTTAATGAAATGCACAGTGGACAGTGGATCCAAAGCTCATAATCCAATCTTCTTTTTCTTTTTGGGTTCTTCTTCTCCACTACTGGATATAGGTCTTTTCCATATCCTTCCATTCTTCCTTGTTATTTTTTAATTGTAGCCATTTATTTCCCCCACAGCGGTTATATCGTCGGCCCATCTCTTTTGAGGTCTTCCGACGCTTCTTTTATTCTCTCAAGGTCTCCACTTCAGAACTCTAGGAGTCCATTTTATAGCATCCTGCCTTGCAACATGCCCTGCCCATTGCCATCTTAGCTTCGCTACACGATCCATGATATCCACTACTCTAGTTCTGCGCCTAACTTCATAATTTCTAATTCTTAATCTCTTAGTTTTACTCCAAGCATGGATATTTCCATGGATCGTTGTTTGCATTTGAGTTTTTCTACACTTTTCTTTATAAGAGCCGTTGTCTCCACTTTATTCGCCATCACTGGCAATATGCACGATTCAAAGGCTTTTCTTTTTAAGGTAACTGGGATCTATTTGTTCTCAAAAATATTTTTGTGTATGTCAAAAGCAGTCAGCTCATTCCTATTAGCAATTCTGCTGTTTGGTTTTCTTTGTTCATTTTTATCTTGTGTCCCAGGTATATATATATTCATCTACCATTTCAATATTTTTGTTATTTATTGTGATGATTTTGTTTTATAGACTCAAAATTTTTGTTTTCTTTATATTCATCTTGACCAAGTTTAACATTTTATTTTTTAAACGCCCCCCCGCTCCCAAATAAATATATTCGAGATCAAATATCGTACGGCGATCTCATGTAGCCTGCGATTAACGAACTCTGCTACTAGACTATTGTGAGAATTGACAAAAAGAAAAAAGTCATCCAAAAAAATAATTAAGGTTCGTATTTCATTTGATATATTTATTACATATAATGAATATCTCGTTCTACTCTAATATTCTCCTTTGTGACTGTAACATTCGAAATACCATCACAGTGATAATGCGATCGGTATTCAGAAGACAGAATATCGATCACGACATTAACCCCGGCCAGCCTGAAAGCAAATGATTTAAAAACAGTTCTTCGCGAAGAATATGGAAGCGGTAATCAGTCAAAAAATAAAGCTCCTTCGAGTACTTGACAGGCAAGGGATAAGGGAAGTAGGAAGTATATTTGATTTATGATTGTACGCTAAAAAGCTTAAGTATTTTTACTTATACTTCAGCCCTTAATCCAGTCTATTTTATTTATTTTTTTATTTATGGTTTAATGTAATAAGATAGTATAAAGGCAGGCAACTAAATTAGCGTCACGCTGTTTGGTATTAGAGATATAAAGCAGGAATAGGTTATATTATTCTAGCACATCCCTCTTTTCTTTTTTTTTCATCCATTTTCATACAAATTATCATGAGAGTCTAAAGCAACACTCTCAAAGCAAATATGTAGCAAAAGTAGAAAAGAAACCATTATATAATAAAAAATTCAAAAAAAGTTGAAAAGCATAATATAAGAAAAATTGACATAACATTTAGTTATCTCACCCTATCAACAACTGAAATAAAATCCACTTATTTAAGTCCAATTTAACGAATAATAGTAATCTTTTAATAAACTTTTTGTTTACCACCAACTTTATTATGTTTGAACATTATAAAGTTGGTGGCAAACACGTCAAGTTGTTCGTATCTGTTTGCTTGTCTAGGAAGCCTTTGCAGTGGGGAATTAAAAACGTTGTTGGTAGCTGCAGTTTCCAAGGCAAAACCTGCGTGACTTCTAGTTATGGATAGTTATGGAAGATGGAACACGCAAGCAGATACGTTCTAAGAGTTGAAGACAGTCGATAGCTCCGTTTATTAATTTGTGTAAAAAGTCCGTCACTATTCTTCTAGTCTCTAGTTTATCGAGAAAGCAATAAGATCTAAGAATGTTGTAATCAATGTTATTTGACGGTATGTGAAGCTTATAATCAATAAATCTAAGAAACGTATTATGGACTCTCTCTATATTACTCATGTGAACTGTATAATGAGGGCTCCAGACAATTGTATTAAATTGTAGTATTGGTCGAATCAGGGTCTTAAATAATAATATGAAAGTTTGATTTTTTTTTTAATATTTGCTTAACCTATGTAAGAAACCTAAAGTTATTATTCCTTTTGGGGAATTGATGTGGGGGACTAGAGAAAACTTTTTGTCAAAAATTATGCCTAGATCTCTTCTTTCATCTACCACTCTCAAAACTTTTCCATTAATTTTGTAATCATAGTGTATTTATGTTCGGGTGCGGCTTGACATTTGGGGACATTTAAAAATAGATTATTGACTTTAATCCATTTCTGTAAAGTGTCCAGTGCACAATTCAAAAGTTTGTAATCCTGCACTATTTCAATTACCCTATACAAACATAATTGAGCAAACATAATTTATAAAAAGATGTGTAGTATATACAAGGTAAAACAAATAGATATAACAATTTGTTTGTGATTGCATTATGAATTCGGGACGGCAGGGTGTAAAACTTTTAGAGGCGAATATTTATATTGTGATAAAATGGAATTAAAAATATCAGAGATATTATTTAAAAAATGATTATATTATTTGTATATATCTCCTTTTTATATGAGTAATTCCACCAACACGTTTCAGAAAAACCTTTCCATCGTCAGGGTGTTGTATGACATAATCAATATTTTTTTAAATGTCAATCTACAATGTTGCTTAATCAATTGAAAAAGAGATATTATTAAGAGATATTCAATATATATTATATATTATTGAAAATAATCTAATAAATCAAAGGAAATTGCACCTTGACTGTAAATATTTTTTTCTCAATATTTGAGTATAATAGACCACGTTGGACAGTATATGAATAAATCTATCCAAATCTTTGAATCTGGAATCAGCCAAAAATAACAGAAACATAATGTATATAAAGGTGCGAATTTACATATTAGGTGCCTACTGCAAGAAAAAAACATTAATACAGTATGTAAATTATGAAATAATAAACTATCATTTAATTTTTAATGAGACAGTGACAGAATACTAGATGAAAAATACACACACCAACATATTATTTTACATTAAATAATTTTTTTAAATTTAATAGAATGAATTAGATAGACTTTTCTAAAAACACTCGAGTGAATTTAGAGAATACAATAAATTAGAATCCACTACAGAAATGACTCAATTCGTTTGACTATAGATGATTGATATGGAGTGACACACCAATGTACATGTATGTATTAGAAGGAGTACGAATATGAGAAGGGAGCCCACCTCTAATATCCGGGTTCCCTTTGGTGTTTCAAAGAACAGTAAGTATGTCGCTTATATGAATTGTTTATATACGCGACATACTCGTACTTAAGAAAATAAAATTTAAATACAGATACAAATTAAAAATTAAATATTTGTGTATAAAATAAGTAATCACATAAAAATATAAATACCTCTGCTAGCATGAGTCTCTTTTTGGAGAAGTACTACAAATCAAATTTGTCTATTAATTATAGTTTTAATGGACTAGAACAAAAGAATATGTAATAAACTGTATGCTATATTCAATTTATAAAAAATAATAATTTGCGCAGGTAAGTTTTTATTCTTAATTACTCAAAGGTGAGGTAGTGCGCGCGTGTTACTGCCAACTGAGCCAAAACTGAGGAGAGAGGTGGAGTCGCGAGCGCGTGCCGTATAAATGATTAAAATATTATATAGCAGTAAGTACATTGTAATTTCGCTGAATGCGAAAGCTTTATGTACGTGTATATCCACATGTAATATCCATGGTCCTGCGATTGAAACTGGGATACCCAGACTTATGCACGTGCAATGTGGCTGAACAATCATCAGTTAGCCTATCCTAGTCGCCCTATACGTATTCTAACCGGACCGATGTGCTTTTTAGAAATGTTCTTGTATTGTATATTTTTCGAAGTTTTCATTTTTTGTGTAGTTCAACAGTGTTGTATTTTATATCCCCACTATAAAAACTAAAACATTCTTTTATTCTATAATTCTAAGTTTATATGTTTGTAGTGTTATTTACTTTAAGTTGGTGTATTGTTCTTGTAGAATGGTTCAGGTGGTAAGTAGTTTTAATTAAGTAATTTTTTTATCTTTAAAATCTACTGATTTTTTTTATTTCTGATTCCCTGGAAAGACTATATATTTATTTTGATATTGACGTAATACGCCTCATACATCAGAACTTGTATAATCTTTGATGTATATAAATGTATTTTATATTTGTTTGCCAACCATTAAAATATTTTGTAATTATGTAGACGTGTTTTCTAGTTTTGTTTGTGATCGAGTGTTTTTGTATAAATTTGATGAATTTTCCGTTTCTGTTAAATTATATAAGTGTTTTTTGCCTACCGTTTTTCTGTACCAAGGTAATTTACTGTGTATAATAGTTTCCCAGGGATCTTTTTTTTAAAACAATGCTTAATTAAATTAATAAATTCATTTGAAGTTATGTATTTTTTTTCTAGCCATTTATTTCTATAAAGCTCCCGACAAATTTCATAATATTATTGGTTTTTCCTATTTAATGTTTTTTTCTTACGATAACATAAGGTACTCTGTATCAAAAGCTTTATTGAAGTCAAAATAACAATCCAGTCGCGCTTTTGTCTTCTTCAATTTTTGTTCAGGTGTTTAAGCACAATTTGTATTGAATCTACCTCCTTCATATAACACTTTAAAGTAATTTTAAACAATAAATAAAATTTCGTTCAAATGGTTAATAGCACTTTAGCAGTCAAACCCAACCAATAAATATGTCTAACACAAATAATATATAAAATAGAAAGACGTAGATAAGAAGTTTTAATTGATTTATATAATTATGGGGGTGAAAAGGAGTTCTCTAGTAAAGACGCCCATCGGCACGTGTTGGTAAAGTCAGTCACGTGTGAATCGTTCAAACTTGATGTCCCTGACGGCGGGGGACGGAGTAGGTCATTCATTCGAAACATGCTCGGCCGTTCTGGGCACCTTTACACCCAATTAATAGCGTTGGTATAATCGACCCTTGAACATTAACAATAGAGAAGAGAAGAGAAGAATATCACTTTAAAAAAATAGAGGCATCATTACCAGCTGAAAAATCTATGTATAAATTTTTGTGGTAAAGGACAAGAGATATCTCTAGCATAGTCCAATCAAATGAAAAAAAAAATTAAAACATACATACAACTTGCCACTAGTTCTTTATGACAAGCAATGGACAAAATCTAACAATTTTTTTCGAATTGGATATATATCTTATATTTCCATAGTAAAACCTGTGAAATTTACATCTACGTAATTCTCTAATATTCCAAGTATTTTAGAGCAATATTTGGTCGGTGTAACGTCAGCCATTTCTGGTAGTTACGATCAGTTTGAAAATCTCCCGAGGATAGCAAAGCACCGAAGTTTTATTCTGGCCGCATGGAAGAGTACTATCCCGAAGATATCTTGCAGTCAAATAATGTTTAAATTCACAATTGAGTTCCACATTTGAGATACAATTTTTGAAGAGAAAACAGTTCAGCAATGATGTTAAAAACATGCCGAAAGAAAACTGAAAACAATCGATTGTATCAAATCAAATCAAAAAGGATTCTTACTTACTAACACTTACAACCTGAACCAGACGAATGTTCGTATCTAATACAATTTAGTGTTTGAATTTGCTCACCTTGCAGATAATAAACAGCCTTGCACATGACCTCCCCGTAGAACCAGATAAGCGTGACGGCTTTTCCGATCTGCACGGGCATGCAGAGAAGCGTCACCAGCAGGTCGGCCACTGACAAGTTCACCAGGAACAGGTTGGTGACACTGCAAGCAACACGAGAGTTCATTAAAGGGGTGATTGCTAAGAATCTAAAACTCAAATAAAAAGTTTCGTTTACTATTAAATACAGCGGTATCAAATTTTTTTCCAAAAATATATTGGAATACATAGATATGGATTTGGTTTAGAGATGAAATAGATAGGATCTGCAAAAAATATATTTTTTATTAAAAAAAATTGCCAAATTACTATCTACTAAAACCCACAATACCTGAACAAGAATTCAGTCATATAGTGTGACCATATGATTAAATCCAAAAAGTTTAATATTTTTGTGCTTATTGTTTTATGCAGAAATATAAAAATTCTTATTATTATATTAGTCAAAATATCTTTTTTATTTAAAGAGTTACACCGTCTTGGAGAGTAAAATTAAGGTAGAAATTGGATGGATTTTTAAAATGAGGTGATATTTTTTGGCACTTATTAAATTATTATTTTAAAGATACATGTCAGTCACGGAGGAGGATTTCTACAGAAATAAATGAAACGCCGCCATTTTTCTAAATAAAATAAAAATTTAATATTTATCTTAAAAAGTGCTGATAAAAAGAAATAAAATATTTGGATCCAAAGGATTTTGAAACAGAATTTCTAAATCCATGTATTTTAAAAGTTCTTAATTTGAAATTTGTAATCATCAACTCACAGTTTTGCGACAAAAAACAAAACATTTTTTAAAACATTTATAACATTATAACTAAAATAGATATAAGTAGAGATTATATGGTAATCACAGATTATTGGATATCAAAAAATATGATCGACTGATATATTATGTTTATGGGTTTCCAAAGAATAGGAATTTTCATCGGCAGATGCGAAAAACAGCGAAAACAAACTTGAAACAGTAAAATTCACGATTCAAATACCTCACAAGAGTTGGAGATGAGAGAGACCGGAATACATACTACGATGATTTACTTAAAATTGTATAAAGTCAAGTTGAGTTTTGAAAATAAAAAACCGGATAAACTTATTGGAAAAACAAATTAATTAATCAATTAGAAAGACGTACAGAAAAATCAAATCCACAAAAAAATATTTGGCTGATATCGGGGATCGATTCGAACCACGGATCTCCTCCTTTCCGGGGCAGGCGCGTTCTCCAATTACGTTATATTTATTTCCGTGAATATACCGACTTTATCTGTAAGTCTCATTTTTTATTAATTGATTAACATTTATTATCAATTTTTTCTGAAAAAATTGTAACTTTACATTAAGAATGTGTTCTTGAATATAATATTGGTGTAAAACGGTTACGTTTACATATAAGATCGTCCCCATTTCATATTAAAACCAATTTAATTTAAGCCCTTGCGAGTTTAATTCTGTTGAATTTGTAAAGTCTCATTAACATCTCGGCTTAATTTTTTTTATATATAATTCCGTATAAAAAGTGATTTATTTTTTTCAAGTGGAGCCCATATTGAGGTACGACATAGATCTTAGGATTAAGCGTGTACCGCGAATACAAAATTCTTTTATTATACTCCCTTTCTCAATGAATCAAGTTTCATGCCTACTGCACGCGTCGGGATCATTACTCATTTGTATTGATTCCAATTTGAAAAACCATTAAAATTTCCATCCAAAATTATACTATAATTATTAATTTTTTTAAACGAAAATTTGCTACATCATTTTTATCGTCGCCACGAGTCTGTCTGCAAAGTTTCAGCTCGATCAAAAAGGGTTAAAAATCGAGTTTTACCGGCAGACAACAAACCGCAGACGCTACGTGTTAAAAGAAAGGGAGTAAGTATGAAGTTATTCATGTTAATGAGTGGCTAATTTTTTTTATTTTTTAAATTAATTTTTTTAAAGTTAAGTGGTTAATACAAAGTTTTTTAATTAAAATAAATAATTAAAATTAATTAAATGCTACTGTTTTTTTGAAAAGGAGAAAATAATAATAAAAATAATAATTTCAAAAATTTGATAATTTGTGGATGTTCTTATGATGGAATTGGTGAACGTTGCATTGTATAGAGTGATTACTTAAGCTAGCTGATACTGGTTGTAAGCCCTGAGCCATTGTATAAGAGACTTTCATCCACTTCTCTCATACTATAAATACCTTCGTCTCTGTGAGACATCTATAATTTATCCTTAATTAATTGAATAATAAAACATTGAACTGGTGAGTTTTACAAGGAAGAATCACACATAAAATCATAATTGAGCAGCTACATTAAATTAACCTCAAATTTGTAAAAAAAGTTTTTTTTTTTTTTAATCAATATTAAAAATATCAATAGAGACAGAAATTAACCTCAAAATTTAAAAAAGCTAACGGCTATATATTTATTATTTAATAAATACAAGTAAAGAAAATGTATGTGCATTTATTTATTATTGAATTTTGCCGCACTGAGAGCTGTCATTGAATTTGGCAATGTCGATAAAACAATGTACCTACTATGATATTAACGAATTTGGTGGACAGAAAAAATCACCGCGGATCCATTACGGCCATTATTGTTTTTGACAAAATCGTGGCAAAATAAGTCAAATATACCTGGAGATAATATTAGGTCCTTACATATGAAATTGGCGTTTAGTATGGGAGGAACATAAAGCCGATTTTTTTTTATTATAATATATTTATTTAATCAAAGTATGTACCATTGCTATCTATGCACTTTTGCCATCTCATAGGTAGTTCATCGATCCCTTTACTAAAAAAACCATTCGGACGGGAATCAATAAAATCTTTGAAGGCGGTTTGGACTGCCCCATCGGAGTTGAATTTTTTCCTTTGCAAGAAGTTATCCAAATTTCGAAAAAATTGGTAATCTGTTGGGGCAAGGTCCGGAGAGTACGGTGGATGTCTTAGACATTCCAATTGAAGCTCCTCTAATTTGGTAGCCGTCTGTTGTGCAGTGTGTGGTCTAGCGTTATCATGAGCAGCAGTGGCCTAGAGCGATTAACCAGCCTCGGTTGTTTAGCAGCTAGCTTTTCCATCATGGTTTGCAGTTGCTGACAATAGACATCTGCCGTAATCGTCTGGCCAGATTTAAGAAAGCTGTAGTGAACGACACCAGCACTAGTCCACCAAACGCTCACAAGTAACTTTTTTGGAGTCAATTTTCGCTTGGGGCATGGTTCGGCTGGTTTGGCAGGGTTCATCCATTGCGATTTGAGCGCTTCCGATTATCACTAACAGTTTTATCACTAACACCGCAGCCTGCAGCTAACTCGGATGTGGTTTGCGATGGATCCGCTTCCACAATAGCCTTCAATTCTTCATTATCAACTTTGGTCTCCGGCCGTCCACGGGGCTTGTTCTGCAGGTCGAAATTTCCAGAACGAAAACGTTGGAACCAAAAACGCACTATGTTTTCTTTTGCGGCACCGTCGCCATACACATCATTAATCCTTCGAGCCGTTTCTGCAGCACTGGTGCCACGGTGGAACTCGTACTCGTAAATAACGCGATATTTCAAGTTTTTTATTTCGTAAACTGAGTGACGTAAAGAAAAAAACAATTGAGGAAAAAACAAATGAATTATAATTTTCAAAACAAAAATACATGAGTAAATAACTGTATAAATTTGGATTTGGAATTCCTAAACAAAGAGAAGATATTTGAGATCAAATTTGCCAGTACGGCAAAACGCCAATTTCATATGTAAGGACCTAATACATATCTACAATACGCAATATCTACAATACATGACATTTCTGAAACCAGTCTGTCATTATCCAAATGTGATATTTTTTAGGTGATATAAGGTTTTTGATTTGATCCGCGCCGTCTAAATTTCCTCGAAAGGACAATAATTCTTTGTTATAAACACTAACTAACATATCAACCTTTCATTCTGTCAAAAAAATTATCGCTTGAACGTCGTAATTCTCATATATTTGTTTTAAGAAAAATACAATTATATCATTTAATATTCCGCTGTCAGATTTCATTGTTTATAAACGATGTTCTGTCGCGCGTGCTCATTGGTCAAATGAAATTGTGCGCGCTTTCCCGGTGTCTTATTTCCTGATACGCAATTCCATCAATTTTCCATATAACTCGATCATTTGGTCGCCTCACTATGTTAATCATTCAACGGCAATTGAACGAATACAAAAAAATTCTTAAGATTTATTAATTAAAAATTAAATATACGCTTGGAAGATATCAATTATGAATATCTCCTTAGTTATTTGCAACTATTAAACTTATCTGTGAGACGAACCGTGACAGACCTAATATTTTTGTATAGGATTATAAATAGCATGATTGATTGCCCCCAGGTTGTTAGTATGATCGACTTATACGCCCCAACGAGGTCATCAAGACTCAGTGCATTGTTCTATTATAGTGGAAATGTCAGAACTAATGCATTAGCAAACTCTGTAATAGGTACCCAGACTACACTCATTAGGGAATGAACATGCAGAGGCGGCTGACATTTAACTAGGCATTTAATTTAGGCTGACATTAACTGTGTATAGGACAAAGTTGATACAATTCTTTACATCTCAACGAAATTGAAATGGATAATAATTTTTTCTTTTCTTCTTACTACCTAAACTTCTCCTTTTAATTTACACAAATCTAAAGATGTACTTGAATATTTTTAACTGCAATGTATTTCTTCTTCTTCTTACTAATTACAATAATTTTCTTCTCACTACTTTAAGTTCTCTTTTTATTTTACACAAATCTATATGATGTACTTGAATCTTTTTAACTGCAATTTACACAAATCTATTATATGCACTTGAATCTTTAACAGCAATCTAAATTTACACAACTCTATTATATGTACTTGTACCTTTTAACTGTTTATCTGTCTTATGTTATTTAAAAAAATTTATATTCTGTATATTTGTAAAAGCCCATAAGGGCATTAAATAAATAAATAAATTTTCACGAAATCACTGCCACAGATTGCAGGAAAGCGAGAGGAAAGATGTTAAACTTTAAAAAATATAATTAGACAAAAAAAATCAATCGGGCAGTGATGTAACGGCCGCTGCAAGCCAATAACTATTATCTTTTTAATGAATAATAAAGAATGCGATATATTTTGCGTTATGTAACCCTACGGGCAGCCCCAGGGACTATTTCATGATAATTCCAGAATACTAAACAAATAATACCAAAATCATATCGCAGATAAGATAAGGTGCGCTCAATTTCTTTCTTATTTGTGTGCACAATAGAATATTACTCGTACATTATAGAACTGTGAAAATAATAAACAATCAATTAAAGTTCTATCCGCGTTCAAGTCTGTACTCTCCTACAGGCGAGTTTTGAGATAAAAGTTTTACCTATGTGCAGCCTTTGAATAATTCGAGAGATATGAATAGAATTTTTTTATGGACGATCTATATATGGCCCGTCTAAATTGATTCTTGAAATTAATATTTTTTAAAATTGATTAAAGATCAACTAGGACGGATTTAATATATTGTCACGTATCGTGGCTGCGGACGGAATTAATGAGAACGCTGGAATTTAATAAGGGATTTATTAATTACTGATTAATTAATTAATCAAATATACAAAGTTACTTAAGGGGGGGTAAGGTTTTTAACTTTTTTTTTGCATTTTATTTTTAATTTTTTAAATGAATGTATAACAACGCAAGAATATTGTGTCAAAATTTCAAGTCAATCGGAGCAAAATTGACGAAATTATGAACATTTGAACGATACTCAGACTGATTTTCTATACCTGCTCGGGAAGCTGAGAGACGCGCTCACCTGAGGACTACCGGACGTGTTATTATATTGGAAGAGTTTTGCGTAGACAAGGACAAAAAGATGCTGATGATGAAAGCTCTTTGCTGTGTGAACACGGCATCGACGATTATGTGTAAGTATAAAATAAGTGTTGAGTTTTATTTTGAATTTTACAGTGTGCATAACTTTAAAGCGTTTTCCCCACATCTCACGTTTTCAAAGTCGGTGTCCATCATAACTTCAAAACTACTGCACCAATCCTTTTGAAATTTTGAACACTATTTCTGTACATAATTTACAAGGAAACGCTGGCGCCTTTTTTTCAAATTTGTTATTAATTTTTATTTTTTAATAACATATTAGTCGATATTTTTCGCGAAAAATCGTGTTTTTCCCTTCAAAGTGTTCCAAAAAATTGAAAAATTGAAATTTCAAAAAACTACGTAAAAACTTAGTTTATTACAGAAATAATGTTATTTTCGCTAATAGTAGACGTGTACCTACATTATAGAAGATTATTTCAAAATATGTCATAATGCCTATTATAAAATATGTACTAATTTGGTAATTACTATGCTTCTGAAAATTATTCGTAAATCAGTGTTCTCGAACACTAAATCATCACTGTTTTTCGTGTAAGAGAACTGACGATATTAATTTTTTGCTCATTCAGCTATGCTTCAGTTCTGCGCTCAAATCGGCTGAGCCCCTCTCACCCATCCCTCGTTGCGCCATTGGTGAGTTATGTTCATTTGAAATGAACTATGAAACATTAGGATTTAATTAATCTATTTTGCTTTCTGCCCTTTTCTGGTTAATTTGTTAATTTGGATATTTTATATTTATATTCATTATTCTTATCAAACTATATTTTTAATTTCTATAATCATGTGTTAGTTCGTTTAATTTAATATTTATCTTAATTAATTATTAATATCCTATTGAGATTCCACAAATAGATAAGTTAAAATCATGTATTTACTATAAAAAAAATGTTTACAGGATATACGTGATTGTTAAAGCCTTATCGTTCTTAACCAACAATCGAATCATAATTTTATTATTATAAAAATACGAAATCTTTACCTTCTGATAGACGATAAAGATTTCGTGATGATTGGAAAATCGTATGATGATACATGCAATTTAGAGCTTTCGATACTGATCGAAAAAGTTAATTTATCTGAGACTTTTACCCGTCCTAAGACGCGGTGCTCACATAACATCAGGCAAGCACTTTGACAAAATTGGAAGAAAATCAGAAATCAAGAGAGGTCTCTGTTCAATGCTTTACGCAGATCGGCAGAAAAAGATTATCGAAAGAAAAATTACATGAAAATGATTTTAAATTCGGTGAAAAAACTTTGGTAGCTTAAAAACAATGCTGATTTTTACATTATTATTATTATATGATTACGATGATAAGCTAGCCAAAGTTACGCAGCGTGCCATCATTGAACAGGTAAAAATATACATCTTCAGCTTCCAATTTAAATTATAATATATTTTTTAGACACAAATTCTAAATTCTAAACATTGTAAATGGTAAGTGCCCAAGGATATTACATAAATTGTTTTATTATTATACTATTGATCATCCAGCATTACAAATTATCAGATGTGATGATATTTAATTTTAAAATAAAATTAATTTAACCTTATATTTTATAGAAATAAACTTTGTTTACATCACTTTCTTGTTAAAAAAATTCGACATGTTTCAACAAAAAAGTGGTGTAAACAAAGTATACTTCTATAAAATATAATTATAATATCACCACAAAATAATTTTTCTGTGTTTGAACAAGAAGTAATATAAACTAGTTTATAAATTTGAAATACTAGGTTTAAAATACATTTAAAATTTTTGGTTTAATTATTTTTCTTTAGCAGTTTCATGGGACTCAAATGTCAATGACCTACGTCACAATAGAGAGAGATCCATCCCTTGGGACTTTGTTGTCCAGCTTACTGGGCATGCAAATTTACGGGAAGATGACATTATCGGTATAACTCTGAATTTAATACCGGTTTACCGGTACTTATGAAGGTGTCATAGTAAATATTATGGAATTATATTATGATAAAAATAATTCATAAAAATCCTTGAAATAAAAAAAGTTCTTACATACTAACATTAATTTTACCGAAAGAATTTATGTCATGTTTGTTATGTTTATGTTAATTTATATAGCGCCATTTTTGCGTGAGAGACGCTTCAAGGGCGCTTTACAGGTGCGACATCCCGAAAAAATGAGTTTTTAGGCTCTTCTTGAAGAGTTCCTGGTTCTCCATAGATTGCATTTTGTATTGCATACATTGTAATCTAAAAAAAATCGGCTAATTTTAATGCTATTAATAAAATTAGAATACACGTTATGCATCCGATCTTTTATTGATCTCCATATTTAATATATAATTAATATCTAATGTTCATAATAAATTTAATTTAATTTATAAATTATATTTAAAAACACTTACCCCACGAATTAGGATATCACTATTATAATAATTTATGTAATTGGAGTGAAATAATGCGAGATAATGCGTATCACAACTGAACTTCAGAGGACACCAAATAGTATTTTTCATCATCACCATCACCATCATCATCATCATCCCTTTGTCTTAATAGGCTCGAGGCCCAAAGATTCGACAAGCTATTTTCTATATTCTCTCTAAATGTTAACCAGTTAAGACCCTTTCTGTCTTTGAAAATTTTTTTCAGTTGTTCCTTCCAGATTAATCTGGGGCAACCCACCGGTCGCCTTCCTTCCAGAATTACCATGAGAATACTACTTGGTAATCGTTACTCTGAAAGTACATGTCAGAGGATAGTCGCCAAGGGATGAATAATAATCAACATAGTACCTTAACTTTGATAAGTAATTTTGATTGATTTTTGCGATGATTAGCCTCGGATCCCCAGCATTATAAAACCCAAGCATATTACATACACGAAATTCCAGGTAAACGGACCGTAAAAATAACTATCAACAATCCTACTTTCTGCAAGTATCGTCTCATAAAACCTAAGATTAATGTTTTTATTATTTAAAACATTAAAATGTCCAAAATTGGAAAATTTTTGAACCCGGTGGAAAGCAAAAGCGCCATTTCCCCTCCGCCTTTACCCCACTCCCCCCATCTATATATTTTCCATCTGATCTGACACAAATTTTGCTTAATTATTCTTCAAGACCCTGCGGAAAAAATTCATTATTACCTCTCCCTCCTATTTACCACTCTCTCACCTCTCCGACATATTTTCTTTAAAAATCAACATCGTTTTACAGATCTGACCCAAATTTTTCATAATTTTTCTTTAGGACCTTACGGAAAACATAGGCACTATCTCCCCTCTCCCCCCATACACTCTTCCCTATCCCAGATATAAATGTAATGTACTACAAATTAAATTTAATAATATTCATTCCGAATTGTAAAATGATACCACCCTCTCCCCGGCCTCCCCCTTAATGTACTCTAAATGTTTCAAGTACATTTTTTTTCCTCATATTTTTCTTAACACAGAAATTGAAACACTGTATTTTCTAGCAATTTTTTTTATCTTTCTTTGTAATTAGTAATATTTTTATTAATTTATTCGTCTCGGCCATCGAGAAATGTAGGTGAATGATAGATAATTTTTATTTTAAAATTTTCTTTATATCTAATAGAATCTTGATTTTATTGATATTTTTCAAAAATAAAATACAATCGTTCACATGTAAAATCAAACAGAAAGAACAAAGGATTTCTTAGTTGCATTTTAAAACAATGATAAAAATATTTATACTATTCCCTACCACACTTCTGGACATCCCATCTAGTTCCTGCCTGGATTAAATGGAAACTTTGCTATTATTTAGAGGTTTTGCAAAACAGTGGCATTTTCCACCACAAAATTCTTTTTATCACAAAATCTGTTATGCGAGCAGCGCCAGATATAGACCGCTCGTATAAAATAAGATCTAAAACAAGATCGATCCCGTCCAAGAAATTGAAAATGGATAAAGGAGTCAAGAGGACGACGTGTATTCTCTCTAGACTTATTGAACCTTTGCGGGTAGTATATTCTTAGAAAATCGCTTGAGTGCTGAGATGAAGTTATAATGGGTGGAAGGAAAATCTCCAATCTAAGATACGCGGAAGACTTCAGACTAATGAGCGGAGGAGGAAAGTATAAGTCTCACTCTTGAGATAAATAAATTGAAATCGAAGTTCGTGTTCAATGTTATATAACTTATTCCCCGGGACAAATACACTACCTGAATGAAAAACGATTGAATAATTTATTGAATTATCTCCGAAATAATAGTATTCGGCAAGCTCAAAGGAAGAATATGAAAACCGAAGTGTGTATTGTCTAATCTTGACAAGATTTAAAAAAAATGGGACTACAGCTAGTGATTAACTTAGAGTTGGCGAGGACCTTCATATTTTCTCTATGGAATGGAGTTATGAACGATTAAGGCTGGACATTTTTCGACATTTTTATTATTCATTTATATCAGAATATATACTCTAGACAATTGCATTTTTTTAGAACAACAACTTAGATAGTACCTTTGTTATTATATAAAAGTAATAAACTGGACATTATTTACAGTAATTAATAAAATATAAGCATTCATCGACAGGCCGCGGCCAAAAAATCGTTTTTAGTGTCCTAGGCGGCGCTAACTTTTTATGAATATTTATATGTACGCGTAATATGTTTTTTATACGTATAAAATATACTCCATTGTCTAGAATTTTTATCAAGGAAATAAAGAAATATTCAATATTAATAAAGTTATGATGTTTTAAATTTGCAATAAATTTTTACGTTTTTTGTTGATTTTAAAACGCTTTTTGTTTATATAAAGAAATGATTTTAAACAGTAAACTCTATTTATTTCCGTACTTTGAGGCTTTATTCACTTAAAATTTTTTAGTTTTTTTTAATAAAAACACCTTAATTGATATTTAAAAATAAAAATCCCAAAGTACGAAATGTGTCAATAAATGACGTAATTATAAAACAGAATGCCGTCAGCAACTGCGTCATATTTATCTTTAACAAGTTCACAACTACCTACGTGCCCTAAACATATTTTTGAAAGAAAATAAAATAACCCGGAGAGACTTGCAGCAGTCAGCAACGTAAAAGGATCTAGTGGGAGACGTAGACTTCCAATCTGCTAGACCGCTCATGTGAATATGCGCGCTACTCCAACAGTGACTACACTATTTATAGAGAAATGGAAAAATACATAACAGAGGGGCCTCAGAGAAAAACATGTGTTTGTTCATTTTTTAAAGAGGATAAAATTAATATTTGCCAACAAACTATAAGCAAAACAAGTATTTAATAATCGGCAAACACTGATCCGTAAAGCGTAGGTGGCTTAACAGCTATTCCATAAACTTTGACTTTTGCCTTTATTGAAATACCATTATCACACAGGACTCCAGACAAAGACAGCCACTGGAGCCATTCTGTGTTAATTTTGCGCTCTACGCCAATTTCAAATTTCAATTCAATTCCAAACTTGTAATTGAATACTGGCTATTTTTTATTTCTCCGCCATTAAATATTTATTTGTAAAGTAGAATTGTTAATATTTCTTTATGTAGCAGTATACTCGTATTCTCAGACAGAAATATTTATTTAGGTAGTAAGTAGCTTGAGAAATATTTTTGTGAATTGAAAACATTTTTTGCAGTTATATCATATCCTTTTATATAAACAATTTTGTTGGGTCCTTGCTTTCTCTTCTCCACCCCGAGTCGAATCTTGGTTAGCTGTTTGGATATTTAAAATCAAGATATTAAATCCATACCGGGTCATGCAAAATACAATGATTTAAAAAAACCTGCAGGGATGATTTATCGGAATTTCAGGCGTTTCTAGCGTCTCTGTGCTGAATTTCCTCAATATTTTCACCAGCCATCGCTTATGGATTTACTTTACATTTATACTTTACACCTGCATTTGAGCGTCTATTGTCTCCTGGACCTGGCGAAAACAACCCAGCAGTACAGTATCTTCACTGTATTTAAGAGGGAATCATACCACGTCTATAATTATTATCACATCTCATGGCTGCGGGAGGAATGAATGAAAACAGCGGAAATGAATTAATTGAAATTTATTAATTACTGATTAATTAACTATTCAATCTACAAAGTCACTTAACATTATTAAAATTAACGCTATTCCTTCAATTCTACTATTTCGCAATATATCACTTGAAAATCAACACCCTGCTATCGCTGGGAAACACGTATTTAATATTCACTACAACATTCCATCCGATTCTCATGTACTAATCGCGTATTTCTTTCGCCACGTAGGTAAGCACTTCGCTAGATTATTCACTCCGGTTAATCACTTCTATTTCCTCACGACTGGCCATATTGGGCATCGTCCTGAGCACCTGCGCGTACTACGCGGCCGATTTCAACTGTTAACGCGACAACAACCGCCACGGCACATCCGTATTTATATCCGAAAGCTGAGCTTTAGGAGAAGATTCTCGTCAAAACAAAATAAAAAAATGATAAATACAGGGAAAAGAAATTAAAAAACCATGAAACAGAATATAAAGGATATCAAAATCGTATATATCAAGAAAAATTAAAAGTATGATATTAACTTATAAAAAGTAACCCATAAAAACCAAGTTTTTACAATACTCCCTTTCTCATTTTCGGGTTTCGTGTCAACAATATGCGTCGGAATTTCCATACAACTTGTCTGAAAAAACCATTAAAAATTTGAAAAATCCAAAATTTTACTATAACTATTATTTTTTATTACAATACTCCCTTTCTCATTTTCGGCTTTCATGTCTACCGTATGCGTCAGAATCTCCATACAACTTGTATGAAATAACCATTAAAAATTTGTAAAATTCAAAATCATACTATAATTAATATTATTTTTTAACGAAAATTTGATAGATCTTCTTGAACGTCGCCACGAGTCTGCTTGCAAAGTTTCAGCTCGATTGGATCACGGGAAAAGGGTTAAAAATCGATACAAAGTTTTTGCGTCAAGCAAGCAAGCAGACGCTACGAGTTAAAAGAAAAGAAGTAATAAATATAAATAAATGAATGTTGCACCGTGGAGACAGAAAAATTATAAAGACGGCACTTCATTAGGGTAAAAGAGAAAAAAACGAATAACATCATAAACAAGTGACGGACTCGCAGTCCAGAAACCACTGCCAGCAGAAAAAAAACAAATAAAAATATCCAACCAGTCACACCCCAGCGGAAGATCTTAGGATCTCCCATACGAATGAAGGCTCTGAAAAGGAACAAATTCCTATCACTATTAAGACCTATCGCGGACCTTCTTCCATAATTAGTCTTTAAAACACATCCTCCCTCGCATCGTTCAGAATCACGCATTCTCTGAGGAGTCTAACTCACGCGACAGAAAACAGAAACACAGACAATAAGTTTTAATAGTATGCATTTTTTAATAATTTATATTATTTCATGTTATTATTCCAGTCTTATTTTAAGCTTAGCCTTTAGCTAAGTGATCACGCGGGCAAGTTATTTGGTCGTAGTGGCAATTTATTTTGTGAACCGAGCTGAAGCGCGTCATCCGAGTCATCCGATAAACGAAGTACAGAAGTGCGGACCCGCGAGTGAGCGGTGGGGCACTTAGAGTGAAATGTGCTCGGAAGTTTCCCACTCGATTTATATGGATCCCAAACGTTCGCCATAAATATTCAAGCGATTTCCGCCTCAGCGCCGCCAGCTCCAATTTCAGCCATCGTTTTACAACTTACATTTAATTTACCAAATGAAAGTCAACCTTGTCCGTCGGCTCCATCACCATCACCCGTCTGACAACGTAAGTAATAGAAAATATTATGATGTATTCAAATGTTTGATGTATTTAACTGGCCATTTATGTGTGTACATGACGAATGTATAATGTACGTAACACCGCCCCAGCGCCGTAGTGCGCTTCCTATTATAGGGTTCGCAAGTTTTATTCCCAATAATGGAAAAAGCTCCATCTCATCAGGAGTTGCCGCCGACCATCGTCCAGGATATCGAAAAAGAAGGCAAATTTATCACGTTCAAATTTTTGCCACTGAGTAGTCGAATATCAAAATGTACCTAACGCCAAAAAGATTTTTTTGGCAAATTAAAGAAAATTCCTTTACATCTTGTATCTTATAACTTGAGTAATATTGAATAAAATGAAATGGAATAAGGCATTATAAATAATATATTCAAATTACATAACGTAAATGAATATTTCGTGAGTTATTTCAACATTTGCAATGAATTTAGGTTGATTTTGAAGTTCAATAAAATAATCATATTCATTAGATTGAAATGACGGGAATCAATCTAGCGTGATTCCACGCGACGCTAAGCGTTATTATAAATTCTACGGCCTACAAAGTAATTATCAAATAAGGCGAATCAAGGAATGCAGCGTAAAGTCACATCTGTTCTTGCCAATTCAAAAAAGGTTGGCACACATGTATGCGCCAGAACTTAAGGACGGAATATATTTCGAGAAAATACGCGATTTCAGACCGTCACAAAAAACCGCGGTAATATCAATAGTATCCGGGGTCTAGTGAAATAAAGTTCTCAGTAGATAATTTTAGTAAAATATTATTAAATGTTTTTGAAATTTTTATTAAAGAATGAAGATATTCATATTTTATTCTCTCCAAAACGCAAGAATAGATTATAGGTATATACAATAAGTAAACTTTATATATGAAGATGCAACTATGAGTGTTATAATTGACGACGACACTAGAACTGAAAAAATAAAAATAGAACAAGGTGTCCGACAAGATGACACAATCTCGCCTAAACTCTTCACGTTAGCCATAGAAGATATATTTAAGACCCTGAATTGGGATAACAAAGGTGTGAAGATAGATGGCACATATTTAATTCACCTAAGATTTGCTAATGACATAGAAAATATCAAAGAACTGAGTATAATGATAAAAAAGAAAATAAAAATTTTGAGTCCAGAAAACAAAATCATCACAATCAATAACAATAACATAGAAATAGTAGATAAATATACCTGGGACACAAAATAAAAATGGAGAAAGAAAACCAAACAGCAGAATTGCCAAAACGAATAGGAATGAGCTGAGCTGCTTTTGGCAAACTCAAACATATCTTCAAGAACAAAGAGATCCCAATTAGCCTAAAAAGAAAAACCTTTGAATCATGCATTTTGCCCGTGATGACATATAGAGCGGAGACAATAGCCCCTTCAAAAAAAAGTGTAGAAAAGCTCAAATGCACGCAACGATCCATGGAGAGATGCATGCTTGGAGAAAGCCTAAGAGATAGAATTAGAAATGATAAAATTCGGCGCAAAACTAGAGTAGTGGATATCATGGATCGTGTAGCGAAGCTAAAATGGCAATAGACAGGACATGTTGCAAGGCAGGATGCTACGAGATGGCCTCCCAGAGTTCTGGCATAAAAGAGGCATCGGAAGACTCAAAAGAGATGGGCCGACGATATAGCCGCTGTGGGGGAAATGGCTACAACTAGCAAACAACAAAGAAGGATGGAACGGTATGGAGGAGGCCTATATCCAGCTGTGGAGAGATGAAGATTATGGTGAATTTCGATATAGGTATATTTTGAAACTCAAGCTGATTTTTAACAAGCAATATCACCAGATTGAAACTTGTTATGATAATTAACTAATATGTAAATCAATAAAAAAAAAAAAAATGGAGGATGGGTAGGTGAGTGTGTTGGTAAATTTCGTGAAATACATAGACATGAAATTTTTTTTTTTTAAATTCTACAGTACTGAGATAGTTATGCAGATGCGGTAGTGTGCAATTAATTTAATGTGCATGTGGTTCTGGATTACACTTAAAGGGAGATTAGTTCTTAAGCTGTGCAATAAAAGCACCTTGACCGAAATACTGTCCCATCTGCCAATAAGAAAACGTTACAATATTATTATTTTAACTTTGAATACGGATTTTTTTTCGCGGAATATCATTCTACCTTGGAATGACAAGGCCGGCCCGATTTTTTTTAAAATATAAAAGCGACAGAATCGTATAAATTGAATTCAAAATACTATTCACACCGAGAATTAACTTCCGTTTCCGGAAGGGCCTCAAAGTTTTTAAAAAAATATTTTTTTATCCTATTTTCTGGAAGGTGTTTATATTACTGCAACCTTATTTTAATGTTATCATACGCGAAATATAGTCCTGAAATAATACTAAAATAAAAGTATACACTTTTGTTTTACAGTAAATATATGTTGAAGTGAAGAGGGCGGGAGCACAGTGCATCACGTGCATCACTATTACTCAGACTAATCAAAAGAAAGCTCGCGTTTGCGATTTGTTGTCATCATGAATCGAACTCGTAAATTACTTAAATTTCCAGTACTTTGTGATGTTGAAGATAATATGTTACCAACTAACGAATAAATAATGAAGTTTTACGAGACAAGACATGGCTCAACAAACACGAGAAAGCACACACCATTTCAGAACATAGCTGACATTGTAACAAACAAAATATATGACATTTAAGAAAAGCTTTAAAAATATTAAAAAATATTGATTGTATTATTTGTAGATATCTACTTCTATTATTTGATTTATTACACCAACAACACCCTGACGATGGAAAGGTTTTTCTGAAACATGTTGGTGTAATTAATCAAATGAATCAATACTTTTTAAAAATGTCAGTCTACAATGTTGCTGAATCAATTGAAAAAAAAAAATATATTTTTTATTTTTTTGTAACTGAAACATACATAACGAACTCAAAAATATGTTCGGTATGTATGTATAATTAATTATTCACAAAATAATAATTTAGGGTATATTTTTATATTATATTATTGGTTCGTCATACGAATTGAAAAATATATAGAAATATGGAAATTAATTTAAAAAAAAAAAACAGAAAAAATGCCGATTAATTAAAGTAAAAATTATTTTTTTACCAGTTTTTCAAAGGATCACAATAAAGTAACACTGTGCGAACATTTGCTCAAAACATTTTAAAGAAAAACATTTCTATATAGTAAAAAAAGGAGAAAGGAAATTTTGTAAAAATGCTATTCTAATGCAATGCTTACCTTTGGTTAGAAGTGGATTGAAAATAAATTACTATATGATATAAAAAAATTATAATGTGACGTATTTCTTGTAATTTAAATCATTTCACAAATTACTCTTTCTCTAATTCGGTGCTCCACGGTGAACAGACACGGCCATTAAGTCAGAACTAATAATTCATCAAATTTCATCAGTCTGCGGGAAGTGAGTGACAAAAGAAGATGTGCTGCGCAATCGCCTAAATTTTATTAAATAATTCGTAACGGTGCTGATTTGACAATTTAGCATTTCTAAGACTCGTTTCGAATTAAATCAGAGATTTATTAACACAGGTACATAGTTTGTAGCAGCTGACGGAGCGTAGTTCTTTGTTTAGAATATCGAGTACAAGAAACATTGATATTCAGAAACTGAATTCAATTTTGAAAGTCTTCAGTAATACTGTTCCATTTAGTTGACACTCACGAGTGAGCAATCACGTAGTTTTACAAATATTAGAATTAAACATATTATTTATTTTATTTGAAATGTCACCTTTAAGACTATTAAATCCAACGACCAACGAAGTCAATTCGGCATCCTAAATTTTAAATGTCAAATTTTATTTCTCCATGTTTTTCTTGACACAGAAACTGAACTGAATCATTGTTTTCTTTTTCTTTGTTATTAGTGTAGTTCCAATTATAATAATTTCGTTGTCTGTCCGTCGGTCTCTCCGTCCGTCCATCTGTCTGTCCCCGTAATTTTGTTCGAATTTAAATTGTTAAAAAAAAACAAATTCAACGACCGGAGATGGGGCTTGAACCCCGGGTGAGCAAACTCAAACGCGGAGACCTACGGAAGTTCCCATCATCGTATGTGCGGGCCCCTTCGAAAATAGACTACATATACGGCGTACGCTATATTTTTTTAAATATATTTTCTTTAGGTACACTAAGTGCTTATAAAAATTTTCTTCGCAATCGATGGTAGTGTAGTGGTAGGATATCCGGCTCCCACCCAGGGGACTCAGGTTCGATTCCTGGTACCGGAACTTTTTCACATTTTATTTTGATGTCTATTTTATTTATATTATTAATTATTTCATTATGTTGTCGCATTAGTTTTACGCACGCACAATCGCCATGGTTTAAAATTGTAGGTGTCATTAACTGTCGGGGAAATACAAAAAAATATTTTGTTATAAGTCGTTATTACTATTTTATGAGTATCGGCTATAAATAAGTAAATACTTATTCTTTAGGAACCGGCATATAAAAGTACTGTTATTTGTGACGGGTTACAGCTAGTCTTTATAAATTTAAGTATTTTGGCATTTCAGAAATATTGTAAAAAACCAGTGAACGAATGTTTATATTATTTTCTTTATACCCAATAAAATCTTGATTATTATTTCATCTATCATTTAGTTGTGTTCTAAAAATAAAATAAATACAATCGTTCGTTTGAAAAATCGTACAAATTTGAACCAAAATTTTCTGAGTAGCATTTTACAATACTGAATAAAATAGTCACTCCACACCACTCTCCGAGACATTTTACCCACCTTCTGCCTGGGTCAAAATGAAAACGATATTATTTATAGACTTCGCAAACAAATGGTACACCTCCCACCATAATTTTTTTTTAGCTCAATGTGTAACCCAATCAATCAAGTAAACACATCTGTTCAGTCCCTCTCGTACATAGCTGGAAATAACAGCTAACTTAAAATACACTGTTTATGGGAAGCGGAAGGGTTATAGTAGAATATCCATACATTACATCTAGACCCTGCCGCCACAAGCACTTAGGCAAGAACAGGATTCTAAGAACATATTATATTAGAAGGTGTTTTGTGTCATTAAAATGTATTATAATTCGCGTCTCTGAGGCTCGAATACAGAATCAATACTTAATCATTTACGCCTTAAAAGTGAAATTCGCAGTACATATTACACTTTTAAATCATATAAGTATTGACTCTGTATTCGGGCCTGATACTCTATGCAAGATGATTGTAATGAGATAAATGGTTCTCTTGATAAAATTAATTTTTAAGGCTAAACTTAAGTTCAGACCAAATGTGTATTAACGAACTACGTTAAGTATATTCTATAAATAAAGTATAATTGTTCACGTTACTTAAGGAATTGGAATGTCCGATAATTAGGTCTAAAACATTATTTAATTTTTAGTCACTGAGCGTCGAAAATATTTTTTTTACAAAAATACTAATTTAATCGTCGTGAAAACGACACCGACTGGTAGCTGCTATTGTGAAAAGAGTGAAGGCGTCAATCCAAGCTGATGGATGGGTTTAGAGTATTTATACACCCAGAAATCAGGGATAACGAGCGAATCGGTAGGTGGCCAGTTTTTGTTAGCGTCGAGTAGCGCAAAATGAATGAGTATTTTCGAACAGCATGAAAAAAGATATCCGAAAAACTAACCGAAGAAATTTAGAGCTATAAATTAATGTGTAATTAGTCTCGATATACTATTTTACGAAACAATCAAGTAATGTCTCGATGTAGGTATATTGTTTAACGCCAACGTCATAAATAAACTATTCTCGCTTTTCAGAAGTATATAATTAATATTCTTACTAAGTTTTTAAGAATTATATTACTTTTGTTCGATTTTCCTTTAATATGTCTCGGATTCTTCGTGTGTAAAAGCCCTTAAAGGTTCACTTAACTTCTCTTTACTTCTTTATTATTGTTTTTTATTTTGTCTATTTTCGAAAGATAAACTGGATTTAAATAAAGACAATCACTGGCGTACGATGTCAATATTCAATTGTCCGTTTCCTGACTTTTTAATGAGAATCCGTATACTTAAATGAAATTTGAAAAAAAAATCATCTTTAGGTGATTTTCAATGGATTGATCTAGTCAGTGCTACATTTATAAATATTCTTTGCCAAAATGACAAAAACCAAATTATTTAATCAATTGATAAATCACCGAACCTACGACTTTTAAAGTGTTGAGACTTTCAAAAAATGAAGATCGTTGCTCCAAAGTTCCTGATTTCAGCAGTTAAATCAATTTTCAAGATCAAGCAATTTTCAAGGCAAGATCACACGGGAACACGCCTCACATTGAATGGGGCTGGTATAGAGAGAGTGACAAAGTTTAAATACCTTGGAAGTATCCTAGCGGAAGACCTCGACCCAGAAACCGAAGTCAAATGCAGAATTGAAGCATCGCGAGCTGCTTTTAACAAAATGAGACAGATATTCTGCGATGACAATCTTAACCTGAAACTTCGACAGCGACTGGTCAAATGTTATATTATATATGGTCAGTCCTGCTGTACGGAGTGGAATCGTGGACCCTCAAAGTGAGTAGCATGAACCGGCTGGAGGCGTTCGAAATGTGGATACATCGGAGAATGCTCCGGATACCCTGGACGGATATGGTCAGCAACACAAGAGTTCTTCAAAGAGCTAGAGTGAATAGAGAGTTGCTGACAAATATCAAAATCCGAAAGGTATCGTATTTGGGTCATGTGCTCAGAGGAGAAAAATATGAATTGCTCCACCTGATTCTTATGGGCAAGATAGAGGGTCGTAGAGGTGTTGGAAGGAGACAAATTTCCTGGCTCCGTAATATACGCGACTGGACGGGCATAAGAAGTGTTGGAGAGCTGTTTCGTGCTGCCCAGGACAGGGACGCTTTCTCTCGGGTGATAGTCAACGTTGGGGGGACCTGACATGACACCAAAAGAAGAAGAAGAAATCAATTTACTGATTATACGCGCACTAGGTACTTGAAGACATTTGTGAGTATTAATCATTTTTGGAATACAATTTTGACCTTACAAATTACTGCACCGTGTGATGCGGACTTATTTCGCTGGTTTTAATTAGAAATTACAATCCTGAGCCAATGTTGCAATTCAGTACGCAATGCAATATTTTGGAATGTGATTTTGATGAATCCGTGACAAGAAAATGATATTTTATCATGAGCCGTCCATATTTTGTGTGTACAGCTTCTGTCAGTGGAAAGAATTAACAAGAAGCTCGTTTTTGACGTTACAACGCAACGTACAGGTTGATTTTTCTCGGTCTTTCTTTCGTCTAAATTGCACGAATTAAGACAAACCACATAATCAAGATGGGGTTTGTCTTGAACGATACGATCGACGATATGGAAGCCCCGGAAGTTGAATATTGTGTCATTAATATTTTCTTGCGCAAAAAATATTACCAAAGGTGAACTTTGAGTAGTCCGGGCGTTGTCGCAGTAGCGAAGTCCGGAATGTTAATTCAAATGTAAATTTTAATGTGAATGGTGTAAGTTGTTTCAAGGTATGTATACAAGTGAAAAAGAGGCATGGAAATAGTGAGCAAAGTTTTATCACTACAATTTATTTAAAGTCAAAAAAACACTGGGGTACTTTACTAGAAATATAAAATCACACTCAGAAATAAAAAGAAAATTGGCAAAGGCATTCAGGTCTCTAACACGGTCACTATAAAATACTATGGTGGGATTCTCGGTGATCCCAGTTGACGCAATCGGTGAAGGCTCTGTTAAGTATTCTGATTCAATGATAAATACTTTTAATTGGTAACTAGTTCGAATTTTCAACAAGCTGTATGACATGTTATCGGGCCCGCTCTCCATAGATCTCGCGGCTAGCCGATCGTGTACATCCCGCTAATATCTCCGAGCCCTCCATAGACAAACAGCTGGATCAACCATATTGTCAATAGGCTCATGCCGGAAAAAACTCCGTAGCAAGAGCGATGACGGAGAAACTTTTTAGAGATGAGCACACGATGCGTCTCGAGCTTCGCGCAAGCTCGGCTTGATATCGACTCGATGCAGCAAGAGAACACTCGACTGCGGCGGTGATACGGTCCTCTAGGTTTGCCAGGAACACCTCCGGGAGCCCTCCCAGGAAGGGGAGGCTGTTGGAGTCTTCTGAACAGAATAGCTTGCTGGATGGTAACAGTGCACTGCCTTCATACCTTTTCGGCAAAAAGTAGGTATAAAAGAATATTCGTAAAGTGTGCGAATGTGAATCACTTCTCGGAAAGGGTGCCATTTGGGAAAAAACGGTGATGGTGCGGTGGGCTCTACGCCTTTCCAGGTAACACTAGTGCGGGATTTTTGTTCATACCCAGGTACCCGTATCAAAAGCATTACATTTTTCTCAAAGTTTTTAAGATAAGACTATTCATATATGGCGCATAATTTTATTTTCATTAAGTATTCTGTAATACTTCAAAGTATTGGTGTACCCATAAGTAATCGATTATTTAAGTGGTAACAAAAAAATAATTTAACTACATTTAATTTTATTTTTAATCGATTTAATATCCATCGTTATCTAGGACCTTTTGCCATCTTGTTGGTAGACTTTTAAGAAAAATATGCTTCTAGGTGTTTTTAAAGCAATTCCCACCGGGCGCCCACTTCGATCGCTATCAGACATGTCAAAATCACGATCGGAAAATTTTCTAAACCAACGTTGGCACTTATTTACTTTCAATACGTCTCCATGCACATCACAAATTTTCATTGTTGCAACCCTTGCATTAACACCCGATCGAAAATGAAACAGCATGCAATGACGTAAATTTATGTTAGTTGATCCATTGAGTCCGCCATTTTACAACAGAGTAATAAAAAAAAATTAAATTTAATTGTCACAAGCCACAAGACCACGAATTATAATATTGCGTATAAAACACGTCTTTGCACGTTCACTTTACTGAGCTTGACTGAAGCAAACATTCCACGCCAAAAATAATTGATTACTAATGGGTTACACCTATTATTTGAAAAAAAAACGTTATTTTTTGGGCGGATTTCCTTGCTTTTTAATTCGCGTTATCTCTCGTCTCTTCTTGGGGCCTCTTTTGGCGTGACACAGCATACGCCTCTACAGAGAGACGGCTTAATCTTCCCCGGGTCTGTAATTCCCATTAAGGGGGAGGAAGCACGCGGGGCGCTACAGGAGGCGGCCGGTGGAGGGCGTCTGTTTTCCAGTGACGCCGACAGGCTTAACCTGCCGACGAGCCAGACATCTTTAGTAGTACGCACGTACCGTAATTTATAGACACAAATTCTATTTTAGTATGATTTGTGATGCAAATATGTTATTTATTTAACGCCCTTATGGGCTTTTACAAATATACAGAATATACATTTAAAAAAAGTAACATAAGACAGATAAAATAATAATACAGTTAAAATGTACAAGTACATATAATAGAATTGTGTAAATTTAGATTACTGTTAAAGATTCAAGTGCATATAATTGATTTGTGTAAAATTTAGGTTAGTGTAAATTGCAGTTAAAAAGATTCAAATAAAAATTCAGATAAAATAAAAAGAGAAATTAAAGTAGTGAGAAGAAAATGATTGTAAGTAGTAAGAAGAAGAAGAAATACATTGCAGTTAAAAAGATTCAAGTAGATCTTATAGATTTGTGTAAATTAAAGAGAAGTTTAAGTAGTAAGAACAAAAAGATTTTTATCCATTTCCATTTCGTTGAGATGTAAAAAATTGTATCAGCTTTGTCCTATACACACTTATTTTATTGCGTAGGTATACTGCATCATTTGTATAAACTGTTCTGAAAAACAATAATTACTCTAGCAATGAGAATATAGGTCTTAATATTAAAGATTGAGACATATAATAGGTAGGCAAGATTATAATATTTAATAATTAGTAAGCCTTATTTTGTTCGATAAGTAGAATAAGCGAAGTCACGCTGTATTGATTATACGCTTGATTTAACTCTCTGGATCAGTAGTTAGAAGTAAGTTTAAATCTGATGGGCCTGACTAAATTACTGAAAACGTTGCTAGTTTGTTTTCAATTCTGTTTCATAATATATCAGTACACACGTACTTCCGTCGTGTAGCTTACTACGAGGTGTATAATAAAGCGTGATATTATTACTCAAATCATTAATTTTCTTAAATTATTATTTATTTATAAATAATTCAATATTCAGTGTTGTAAAAACAAAAATATTTTAACAATCATATAAATTACTGACATATACTCATATAAAAATTCAACGCTCTTATCATTTTACATCAAAAACCAGCGATTATTCTATGCTCAAGTTGTAAAAAACCCGGCGTCCTAATTGATGTTTCATGGCACGAACATATTTTACATGTCAAAAATTTTTTTTACAATATACACCCTAGGCAGACTTAAGAATAAAGAACGTTCTCTCGATTAACCCTAAAATAAAAATTACGCAAACCCCACTTCTCCTGCTTGATTATGCTAATGTGTGTTATATGGATGTTAATGTAGAGCATCTCAACAGACTGGAACGCCTTCAAAACATATATATCCGTTCATTTTCAACCTCGAAAAATTCCATCTCACCTTTTTTTCCGCCATCTTCTCCATTTAGCGTAAGGTCCGACAACACCTTTACATTCTCTACTTTATAAAGTACTTCATATCTCTACTTTATAAAGTCGTTTTCAATCCTCACTCACCTCAGTACCCGAAATCTAAATTCAAGTGTATATCTAATCGTGGGTCACCACTACGTTCACTGTCCATCCCCATTTATAATACCGAATTCTTCAGCTCCTTATTCAAAGTATAGCCGGCTGGGCTGTGAAATAAGCTTTTCACAGTCGTCACACCATCACAGATCATAACTGTCTTCATAAACAGAATTCCATGTCCCGTCTCTTTATCATGGAGCTAGTTATGTTACTGTAACATTATATACTGGAAATATATTTCAATTGTTCTACTAAATTGTGTGGTTGGTTGGAAGAAATTTAAAACTGGCGAAAAAACCGCAATTGTAATAATATGCAAACAAAAATTGAATTAATAAATATAAAAATATTTTTCTTCTTCTCAGCCTTCATCATCCACTGCTGGATACAAGCCTCTTCCATACCCTTCCATCCTTTCTTGTTATTTGATAATTGTAGCCATTTCTTTCCTCTCATAGCGGCTATATCGTCGGCCTATCTCTTTTGAGGTCTTCCGACGCCTCTTTTATTCTCTCAAGGTCTCCAATTTAGAACTCTGGGAGTCCATCTTGTAGCATCCTGCCTTGCAAGGAAGCGAAGCTACACGATCCATGATATCCACTAGGCTTTCTTCAAGCATGAATCTCTCCATGGATCGTTGCGTGCATTTGAGCTTTTCTACACTTTTCTTTGTAAGGTCCACTGTCTCCACTCCATACGTCATCACTGGCAGTATACACGATTCAAAGGCTTTTCTTTTTAGGGTAATTGGGATTTCTTTGTTCTCGAAAATATGTTTGAGTTTGTCAAAAGCAGTCCAGTTCATTCCTATTCGTTTTGGCAAATCCGCTGTTTGGTTTTCTTTATTCATTTTTATCTTGTGTCCCAGGTATATTATATTTATCTAGTTTCAATATAATTGTTATTGCTTATGATGATTTTTTTTTCTGGACTTAATATTTTTATTTCCTTTATATTCATCTTAAGACCAACTTTGCTCGACGCCTCGAATAAAATATTGAGTAGCCTTATTTCCTCATAAAAGGTCACGGGCTATTTTTGCCGACTCCAAATTTTTCCCTTGTCGCTACTCGGAGAAAAGAACATCTGGTCAGTGTGTCAGATAACGCTCATTGTTTGGGTAGGCGTCGTACATAAAATACACATTTTTGTAAGCTTGCCTGTTTATTAATATAATGGTAAATATATTACTGATAGATTCGATGTATGACTTGGTAGTGATTATTTATGATGATCATGATAAATTAATGCTAATAAAACTATGTAATCACATTCACCAACTCTTCTCCACTCTTCTCAATATTCCCGTTAAAACCACTCCTCCGCTATAGCACAGGAACGCTTAGTAAGGAGGACTAAGAACAAAAAAAACAACATCAACTACTTATTAAACTTACTATTATATTATCTGTTAATAATATTTTATCTAAATAGAAGCTAAAAAAAAAAAATAGCATATTCAATTATTTTATGATTTAGTTATGTGGTTAGTATAATACTTAACCTATCGACGAGAGGTTCCGTCACTCTCAAACTCGAGTAGAATAATATAATGTACAAAAAAAACTTTCACATTTTGTTCTGAAAAATTGCAACTTCACCATAAGAATGTGTCCTTGAATATAATATAATGTATAATTAAAATCAATTTTTAGAAATATTATTTTAATGATCATAATGCTCTCACCGTCCGCCGCCCACGTTACCACGCTCAAACTCGCGGTCCGTATATTATTGTTAAAGCATTCTCCAACATGTAAAGTTTTGTGACTTCAATAAACCATCGAGTTAATTGTGAGTACATCTTTCTATTCATCCTGTATCACATCCCGCCTTACATACACCTTAACGCACATTCCATGCACACGCCTTCAGCGTTCACTCTACATGCATCAGACTGATTGTGCATTTCGGCAGAGGTGCACAATCACACTGATTCCTTCGCGAATACACGCACATTACATCAAATCATATCCGCCACACTGGTGACGCCGATGTGATGTATAATACAATACAAACTATCTGCCACAGTATTATTATAAACCGCTTGAAATATTGTGCTAAATAAATATTTTACGAGGAAAGTATGTGCAAAGTTACTTTTCTTACCATACAATATATTATATTTTTTCAGGTATCCGGAACATTGTTCGCCTACAAAGTTTCAAATATAATAATCGCCATAAATTCACACGATCCTAAATTCATTAAATAAGCTAGACTATAAGGGAGACAAAGAAAGTCACACGCTAAATAAGCTGTCATTTGTTATCTATACATTTTCTCTGCAGAGCAGTATGGCCAACTGATGAATACCGACATATACCGTCAAATCTCCGAGTCACAATAGCAAAATCACATTCATATACACGCATAGTCCTTTCAAATAAACGAAAGATTCTTAGATTTGAACATATATAGAACTTTCAAAATTTGATAGTGTGTGGATGTTCTTACGATGGAATTCGTGAACTTTTCATTGTGTAAAGTGATCACTTAAGCCGCCAGCTCACACAGGTTGTAAGCTCTGGGCCATCGTGCAAAAAGACTTCCACACACGTTTTTTATAATAATTGGTTCATCTCTGCGAGACTTCTATAATTTATCTAGATTAATTAATCATCCCTATGGGAACAAAATCCAGTAACTGCGTTCTTAGAACATACCTACATGTAAAAATATTATTTAAAAACTTTCTAGCTTTACTTTAGTGATTTTCATATTTTCCAGAACATTAAACAAGTCGAAAGCATCAATAAGGTGAAGCAAAAATAAAATTACGATTAGATTAAATACTTTATAATTTAAAAATGAATATATGAATAAAAATGCGCAAAATGCGAGCAAATTTTTGTATGTTGTAGGTACAGCGCAAACATCTCAGAGTTAGAGTTAGTTATTAGAACAACAAAAAGTATAATTTTTATCAATAAACAATTGTTAAACTGGTTTTATTTATAAGAAAACATTTAAGTCTTCAAAGGAAATATAAACGAAGCAAAACATGGATTAAAACGTATGAATAGGTGAAACAATAAAATATGATAAACAGAAATATAAAACACGTGGAAATAAAGAAATGTGAAAACTTACTTTCTCATGTAGTGGTATTTGATGACCACGACGATGACTAGCGTGTTGGCTGTGACTGACAGCAGAAACACAGGAATGTAGAAGCTGATGAGCACCGGGTCCAGGTTAATGAAGGCTGTCATCATGTTGTCCGGAAACGGAGTGGTCCGGTCATAGTTCTCCGAAGAGTTCATCGAATATAACGAACTGTTAGTGTCCACTGAGTCTTTAGTAAAACGTTTTTCCCACACATCAGTTACTTTGCCACTGAGTCTGCCCTCGTAAATGTCAGTCAGTGGCGCGGTGAACGTGCTGTTCAACTCGCTGGTCGCAGCGTTATTGAAGAATGACATTAACATCTCTAAAATATCAATAGAAAAAATAAATCTCTTTACCATACTTAGTAAAAATATTCAAACCAGCAGTAATGCCAAAAAATTTAGAGTAAACCTACTTAATATTCTTTTCAATATGGGTAGGGAAACACTGAAACTAATGGAAATTATAAAATAAAACTCTGTAGTCAAATGAGTATTATCATTATATTTTTTTTTCTCTTCTTCGTTTTAAATATTTATATCTTATTTGGAAAACTACTGTTTGAAGATTAATTAATGTTCAATTTCGCAATATACTTTTGTAGGTGTTTTAGTTTTAGCTAAAATGCCACGTTCATATAATGTATTTATTTAATTTAACTTTTTATTGTATTAATTTTATATAATATTAATTTAATTAAAATAATTGTATTGTTTTAATCTAATTTAAATTTTTATAATGTACTAATACACTTGAACTCTAAATTATTAATTAATTATACTAATGAGTACCTATAGTAAAATTTTGTGTTTTGAAATGAAATATGTAACTTGCCCTAAAACGGGCCTGCCTAGTTGGGTAGTTACATATTTTATTGTATGATAATTTATTATTGTATCATTATATTTGTAATGTAATGCAATGTAATAATAAATAATAAATAAATAAATACAACCGGAGTAGGACTGCTTTGTACCACACTTCCTCATACCGTTGGTTTTATGTAATTTACAGTTATTTGACATAATTACATTTAAAATAAGTTTCTCTATGAGAATTCCTATTCGGCTTTACAGAATATTTACTCATTCTAACTATCTCACCAACTTAAAGTCACAGCGTGGGAAATCAATGAAGATAGAAGGCCATACTCCATCATGTCGTCGATACAAATCTCGCCTCATATATATCATACATATTTTTGCGCACTTGTTGATTATTGATGATTCTATCAGAACCACTATTTGATTTACCTCGGTCGGAACAGGTCTTTGGCGGCCTTCTACTTATAAATACCTTTTGCAGATTTAAATAGGCACAAAATAGTTTTTAGTTTTCCCACAAATACTTTTCTTCCATCGTCATAGAATCTGAGAAATCTGGGTTCTAAGAAATAAAACACACTTTGCTCTAAAAATTTTGATCCAAATAACTGCCATGATTAACAAACCGGGATTCATTTTCCGCAACTAACGTTATCTTTAGAATAGTAGTATTGTAATTCCTAGAACCTCAAGGAGAAAAAAGTAAAAAACGCGTGTTAAATAATGAAAATCTATCAAATTACTTTCAACAGCAACGAAAAATCACCGCTAAAGCAGTCTAAGATTATAGCCAAGTCTAGAAGACTGAGATGATCAGGACTTGTGTCAGATTGGAAGGCTAGCACCCCGAAAGGTTCTTAGAGGAAATCAAGGGGTAGCCCAAGATGGACGGATAATATGCGTAGACACAATGTGACTGCAAATCCCTACTGAAGGATTGCAGCTGAAGACACAGATGCTTTGAGGGGGGCTCCAAGGGCGGCCATGGACCCGAATATTTTTTATAGACACTTAAGTAAGAAGGAAATAAATATACGTGTCATTAAGCAAGCCGCCAACTCAAAATATAAGGTAAACGCTTATCAGCAAGAAAATCATCATCGCGCTTTCGGTTAATCGAAGTACTTGCTGAAAAGTAATTCAGAAAGATAAAATCTTTATATTCCAAAACACTTCATCGTGATACTTGTTTCGGTCGCTTCAACTCTTTTGATTATGTTTTTTGTGTCGGATTAATAACATGGTAAGCGGTCTTGTTCAATTTTAATTTCCATGCCTTTAAATAAGGATTATACGAGTATTTCCAATAAACACGATAATTAAATATTTTACGAGCTATTTAAGCTCAATTTTCGTTTAATAAATTCACTTTATTTTTAATTTGAAAACTATCAAACCTCGTATAAATCACGTTAATTAACTTAAATACGATCGATTTTAATATAACTAGACATATCTTTGCCAGTGTAGGCGTACACTAATTGATCTACAAAATAAAATACGCAAATACATTGATTATCCTTTTTAAGATAGGCAATATATTCCCTTTCACCTTATCACCTGCTTCTTTCGCATCCCCCCTTTTTACCCCCATTTAGACACTTGACATCGAGGTATGATTCTTCATAATTTGTAAAGTTTATTTAGTACTAGCTGTACCCGGACACGCGTTGCTGTGGCTCAGTCTTGTTAAATGGAAAATAAAGAAAAGAGAAAGCGCACGTTTTTAATACCTATGTTTAGTTTTACAATGCTTGTGGGTATTCAATTTTGCTGCTTTTCAAAAAAAGCATCTTTTTATCTGTCACAAATATGACATATGTATAATAGTAGGTATATATGCTGGGATGAATGGGATGTCCAGGAAGGAATTGTGACCCACGTATTCTGCCGTGACCTAAATAATAAGAAAGAAAAATTTAAATCAGATCGGCAAACGTTGTAGATTTGTACAAAAAATATATCAGGTATGAGGGTGGGGTAAGAAGGGAGGGGAGGAAAGTTGTCTTTATTACTTACCGGGTCTTGACAAATACGTATGCAAAATGTGGGTCAGATCGGTCATATGCATTTGATTTGATATACATTTGATATGATTTATATAGAAAATATAACAGGGGAGAGGAAAATTCACCTTCATTACCTGCCAGTTCCTAAAGAATAAGTTTGCAAATGTTGAGTCCGATCGGTTGAACGGTATAAATTTGCATTGGAAATATATCAGGGGGAGGGGAAGGGGTAAAAGGCGTGGGGAGAAATGTCTCCTATGTTACCCGCTGGGTCCTAAAGAATAAGTTTGTAGGAGGGAAATGTCGCCTATATTACCCGCCGGGTCCTAAAGAATAAGTTTCCAAATTTTGAGACCGATCGATCGAACGGTACAGATTTGCATTGAAAATATATCAGGGGGAGGGGAAGGGATAAAATAGGAGAGGGAAAAGTTATAAAGCATAAGTATGCAAAATTTGAGTCGAATCGGACAAACGGTATAGATTTGTATATAGAACAGACAGACAGACAGAATGACAAACAGACAGACATTGAGTTTTATAGGTATAGATATCGCGATAAGATTGGATGTACTTTCTCATCGGTTAAAACGTTTTATTTAAGCAAAGACGACCGAATGTTATCAAAAAATTTGAATTTGAAAAATATTATATAGGTATCTAAATATTTATCAATATTGAGAGAGTAGGAACCTGCGCATTTTTTTTCAAATAATTTGTGCGAATTCGAATGCAACGTTGTGTCAAAAAGAACTTTAGGAGATTTATGATTTTGAACAATCAAAAATGTACATATTTATTTATATAAATTAATAGAAGGTATATGAAAACACATTAGGTATACGAAAAACATCCTCGTAATCGAATCGTGCCAAAATTTCAAAGCAATCGGTGAAGAACTTTCGATTTTGTACAAACAAACATCTACATTTTTATTTTCATAGATCGAAGAAACATTGTTTCCGAAACCGGTTGGTTTTTACCAAAAATTTGGTGGGGATAAACTAAGTTAATTCGTTTATTTATACATTAATTATCAATCTACGCTTTCAAGTACACACCGGGGTCACGCCCCCGCCCGAGAATTGATTTGATTGCATATTGCTTAGAACCTTACGAAAACCATAGACACTTTACCACTGGCCACCCCAACCCTTCCCCTTGATATAAATATTTAATATTAAATGGCAAACACTCCAAATGTTGTAAGATATAGGGTGTCTGTGTACCTCTAACTATGGCCAACCCAACTTTACCCGCTCTAATGAAGAATAAGACGTTCCGACATCCGACAAATAGTAATAAAACCCATTTGGTAATATGCACACATTCCTTGGAAATATTAAAATGTGAATAATAAAGTTATTTGAAAGATCTATACCTATAAAACTCAATGTCTGTCTGTCTGTTCTCTATACAATTCCACACCGTTTGTCCGATTTGATTCAAAATTTGGAAACTTATTTTTTAGGACTCGGCGGGTAACATAGGTAACACTTCCCCCTATTATCATACCCCTTTCTCTCCCCTGACATATTTTCGATGTAAATCTGTAACGTTCGACCGATCGGACTCAAAATTTGTAAACTTATTCTTTAGGTCTCAGCGGGTAACATATGCGACATTATCCACCTACTCTTTTATCCCTGCCCCTCCCCTGATATTTTTTCGATGGAAATCTTTACCGTTCGACCGATCGGACTAAAGAATAAATTTCCAAATTTATTCTTTAGGACTCAGCAGGTAAAAAGACTATATTTCCTCCCTTCCCTTTTACCTTTTCTCCTCCCCCTGATATATTTTCGATGCAATACGATATACCGTTAGAATCAAACCTTTATTTCCCCCCACAAATTAAATTTCAACTTAATCCTTAACCCGTGCAACGCCGGGTACGAACAGCTTGTAATAAATAATGATGAGATATTGACAGATTCAGATTTGAAGTAATTTATTACTGCACGGGTATTATCCCAATTAAAATAATTTCAAATTCAATAATTAATTTTTTTTTCCAATAAATTTTATAGGAACCGACATGTAAAAGTATCGTCATTTATGACGTGTTACAGCTAATATTATAATACTTGCCGTACACTCTTGAAAAATCACAGAACATAATTTAAGTGTTAAATTATGTTCCGCGCTGCCGCGCTACGAGGTTTGAGGTTCGAATATCTCTCCAGACGTGTAATTTCGTTTTATAGTTATGAATTCCAGGAAGTTACGGACTTTCGGGATAGACAGGCAATGAAACTTTTATATTAAGCTTAGTGGTCCGTGCCCAACGCTATCCACTATTCAGGTTAAGTCTGTTGAGATCTTATATTTTTTAGGGGTTTTTGAGTGCAAATGAGCTATACCTATCAGAAATAATTGGAAATCAATACAGTACACATTGTTATCACGGGGTAGTTTTGGAGGGGGTAGAGTCCATTCACTTTAGGTAAGCCACTTGCGTTATGTGAGTAGTACCCTCTGTAACACGTAAATTGTGTAGTGGTATTCCTTTTTTAAAGCTATTCCATTCGCCAATTCAGTAACACCCTGGCAGTCACGCGGAGCGGTCGTTTCTTTGTTTAATGTTTTTCATTTAAAAATACGGTGACTGCAAGATCACGATACTGTGACCACAGACTTAAATCAATTTAATATAAATTTAGAAGAGGATTCGAAGTCCGATACAGACGACAATAGTTTATCTTATTGATTAAAATTAGTTTTAGGATTTTTAAATCATTCAACTACAATTGTACCTGCTTATATGTAATTTATTTTAAACATAAACTTAAACATAAATTTAAACTGGCTATAACCCATCAAAAATAAAGTGCTTTTTTATATATTTCGGCCGTCAGCGCCTGAGAGAACAGCGCTACCTAGAGTAGCGCCTTGATAACGTTAGTGATGGACATTATTAAAATGAGATTTGCGTGGTCGTGTCGCTGACTACAATATTATTGGAGCATTCTGGTAGCGTTGGTGACGGACAGTGTTACGTAGAGAATAATTATTGGGATTAATGATTAATACCAATGAAATATGCGATAAAGCAGGTAATAGATTCACTTAATAGTTTCAATTTTCAATAAAGTGATACATTTAAAATAAATCCAATTTAGAGTAGGTATATTATTTAAAAAAGGTTATACTTAATGTTTTCGTATTATTTAACAACAATTTTGAAATCATGTTTATTTTAAAAACGGAATGAGTTTTTTTATATTACTTGTACCTATGCTTATTTTAGGTTAAGAAACTAAAATAATATTTTCTGTGTATAGTTTTCTGCCGTGTATATGTGACCTCTCTGGCCGACGTTTCAGGGCTGATGTGCTGATGGCTGATGCAAAACGTCGACCAGAGAGGTCACATATACACGGCAGAATACCCCAGAAAACTATACACAGAAGATTCTGAACGGTCGTGAAAACCTTAGAACATTGTAAAAATAATATTTATACTAGGTGCCCGTTGCACGACTGCGCGTGCAATATAGCCTGGCGGCAGATTCACTGATGATTAAGTAACGAATAAGAAGAAGACGGACTCACTGTTGGTTGAGTAACGAAGAAGAAGGTTAACGGTATACACTGCGCGCCGAGCTCCCCTTTCCGGTAACGCCCCGATCGCGAAGATTGGACTGCGCGTTCGGAAATAAATGCAAAAAAACTTAAAAGCCGTGACGACCGCTGCGCGGCCGTGTCGACCACGGCGTGGCTGAGGCGACCGCTGCGCGGTCGTTACGACTGCTTCGCGGCCGAGGAGACCGCCGCGCGGCCGAGACGACCGCCGCGCAGCCGAGGCGACCGCTGCGCGGCCGAGACTACCGTTACGCAGTCAAAACGTGCCTCCGAAGCCTTGGAGTGTTTTCACAGATTTGTCAGTTTTTAAATCATTGTGTGCGCAAAAGAAAACTATTTATTTTAGGCCAGGTTAGGTTAGGTCATAAATGGAAAAATATGAATGAATATGTGAAAGATTATGAATCCAAATTAGAATTTAAAAAAAAAGTTTTTTTCAAATAAAAAATTAACATATCAATAAAATCTTTTTATAAAAAAATATTTTAGTTTATTTAAAAAAATGGTTTATCTAAAAGAAGTAAGAAATAAATTTAAAAAACACTACATTAAACAAAATAATAAAACAGTTTTCAAAATTCAAATCTGTCAAAAAATATCGAAGAGAGAAAATTTTTTAATGTAATACTCTAAAAGAGAGATCCCTGAGACGAAAATAGCTGAAAAATATACAATTTTTAAATTTTCGAAATCCGGCTTTCATGAAAATAAAAAATATAATCTCATAAAAAAAACTTTCAAATACACGCATTTTAATACAAATCGAGGTCGTTAATTTAAACGTGACGTCACTCTCGGCATGCAATATATATGGATAAAAAGAAAAAAATGATGAATTAAAAATCACGCGCTATTCGTGCGTCCAAGTTTCAAATTCTAAAGTATCGTAAAACTCACAAAGATATGAAATAAACACAAAATTTCACTGTGAATGTGAAGAAGAAAACAAATGTTAAAGTATAACGCGGTTAAGACTTGTCTTTTGTAATAAAAAAAAATCGTCTTTATCATTTATACTTGCAGAGAAAATGGTGAAAATATGCGAAAAAGAGTTAAAAAAACGCTTAAAAACGGCTTTGTAAGAGAAAGTCTTCATATATATACAGATCGAGTTCGTTAATTTAAAAGTGACGTCACTCTCTGTTCCAATGCATGATTTTCTATCAAATATTGATTGAATTTACGTAAAAATATTAAAAAATTGAGCGCGGCATCCGTGCATGATGGGAGGTCCCCGGTACTGAAGAGAATTAAATAAATCGTATTAATAAATACATTCTAGTGAGGAACGATGCGTTTCGGGAAAACAAAAGAAAAGCTAGAATATCTATTAAATTTATCGTCTTGTTTAGCTTATAACTTTTCTAAAAATAAAGATAAAAAAATCTAAAAATAGAGTCATCTGTGAAAAGCTAGGCCCTACAAAACATATTTGTTAGATTTGAAATTGGTCTTACTGTTGCGAAGCTACGGCTGAAATGGTGAAATCCGGATGTAAGCTTCTGTCACGCTAAAACGTTTCATTTTGAAACAATATTTTTTAATAGACTCCTTAGATTGTGATGGTTGACATAGAGATAGATTTAATAAATTTAGAAAATCTTAAAATAATAATATTCAAAAAAGTCAAGTATGGACATCAAAAATATATTTCTTCTGTTTGGAATCGTTTAAAAGTAAAAGCCTGATATATTTCTTCTTAAGATTCTATGTATTACAAGAGGCTAACAAAATATTGAATATTCAGCTATACAAGTAATATTTCTTAGATATAATTCTGTGTTAAATTAAAATCGTTTGCCAATCCTAATAGACTCGACCTTGTGTGTAGGTGCGAACGAGCCTTTATTATTTATGAAACGGAACAGCAAGTCTCGCGTGTAGCGAGTGCTTTACTCTTATTTTAACGAAACGGACCAATCACAGGCACGCGTTGCCTTTCGACGGGTTGAGCCGGAGGCGACCGTCCTGGTGACTGAGTCCGGCCAATGGCGAGCGCCGGCGGTGAGGTCATCGCGCATAGGATGAGTCACTGCACTAGCGTGGATTTCAGAGGTATGGTGAAATCATTACTATAAAAGGAGCGAAAACGATATACTCTGCCCCCTTCAGTTCGAGACCAGACTTGCGAGCGGGAGCGCTGCCCAACAGACTACCGACGGAGCCCTGAGTTCCAGAACAGCATTTGCGGACGGAGTTGCTGCCCGGACTTATGGAGGAATCTACCATTCATCAGTAGCAGAGAGGATCATACCGCCACTGTGTAACAGCTAAGGAACACATTTATATTATCTATCGATTAATTATTTTCACTATTGAAATGTATTTATTTTGGGAAGATTTAAAATCGGAGCAATAATGTATAATTAATATCACGATTTCTTGTGTGATCTTGGCTCAATTCGTACGGGAATATCTCCCAAACGAATATATTTTGATGCATGGGGATTTTCATACCATTTGTATTAACAATTGATTTTACGGAGCTCTATAAGCAGTGCTTAATAGATTCATAATAATTGTCGACGCGTTATGTATTGCATAACTAGATATCAATCCAAATCGTACGAGAAATTCTTCCGAACGAATATATTTTAAAGTATGGGGATTTTCAAACTATTTTTACTAATAATTGAATACACGTAATTCTATAAGAAATGCTTAGTAGCCTTATAATAACTGTGTTGCATAAGTATTGCGCAATCCGGTCTTCAGCCAAGTCTTTATGATTTGAGTACCTCGGTACATCTGGCTTAACAAGTAGCTTCAGAACGACGAGTAAAGGACAGAATGGGGAGATCTAACTGAAATTGGAGTTTTCTGGTTTATGAACGTTGAGCTAGGTGAGGTTGTGGATGACGCTCGTGTCATAAGCCTGGAATTCGCGCAAGCCCCTGTGAGGTACTCTTAAAAGCGGGACCTCCCTTGTTGATCGGAGTGGCCACTAGACTCGACCTTCGCGCCTCATCTTGCTCAAAAACAGCGTAAACCAACGTCGTGAATTCTCTGACTTTGGAAGGATTTTCATGCCTGAATGCTATGAAATCTCAATAGAAAACGTTAACTTCTATTTCATCCTCTGTAAAAAGACAGAGCCAGATGCAGTACAAAAATCATTCACTCATATAGAGTAGCTGGGATATTATAAATATGTTACTAACACCCTAACATTTGACCAAAGTAAATGTTGCAAGATGCAGAATCGTGGGACGCCATTCTGAAAAGGCATAATGAGATTGCACAATAATTTGTAACATCGCTGACTATGCCCGCAAAGGAGGCTAATGTCGTCATCAATTCGTACCAAAAGAGTACATGATTCTTCAAACACCGGCCTAAAAGAAAGGCGCCTCAAGACAGAACCCATCATCAGAAACTCGTACCAAAAGAGTACGGCCTTCTCAATTATAAGCCTAAAGGAAGGGCGTCACGGGATCACATCTCGTAAAGAAGAGATAGAGTCTCGGGATGCAGTAAGTTCCGGAGGAACAAGGGGGGCCGTTTAGTCACTTAGGAAGTCGGTCACCGGGTTTAGGCGGGCGCGGAGCCTCAACCCCTCTCAGCAGAGATGCTGAGGGTTTAAAAAACCAAAACTTAGCATTCAAAGAAACTATTATTTCATATAAACTCACGGGCTGTTGTAGAATCCTTTCGAACAAACCATCCCCGAGACCTTATCTACTTATTTATAAAGAAGTTTTGCTTCAAAAATGTCTTATTTCGTAGATAGAAAATATATGTATTATTTTCCCATGGAATTAATATGAACAGGTTCATGCACGTCTAGAACGAAACCATTCAAGGTAAGAATTTGCTAATACAAAGTGTTTATAATTATTAATTTCAGTGTTATTTAATATGTGTGAATTTTTCCCTTTGCGCCGTTCGAACGATTTTACTGGTTTGTCTCAAATCGAAAATGTTTTATTTCTAATACACGAATTCTTCTGGTGAACGTATTTTATTGTAACATAAATGTATAGATTATTAGGTTCGTTAGATGTTTTTATTACGTAATATTATGCAATTGTTTCCACACTGCTCCTATAAAAGAATTTGAAGTTATTACGATACACAACGGGGTCCTTCATCCATTAGACGATTCATGTGCCAATTCAACGACGTATTACGAATAGTATATATTGTATTTATCGAGATTTAGTCGCATTTATTATTTCTAGTGAGGTTTTTAGTATTGGTTCCAGGCGCCATTATGAGGCGGAAATAGTTCATATTCATAGCCCGACTGCAATAGGTATTTTTGTCGCGTAAGAGGTAGCACTTTTAGGAATATAACTGTGTTTTATGTTTCGTCCCTGACGGACAGGATGGTATAGCTGTGGCTATTTAGGTAATATACTTAGTAAATGCAAAGGGCATTAGGTATTATCGATTTCGTCTGCGAACCCAAGATGTTAGAAATATTTTAGTTAATATTTTTAGTTAATATTGCATTCAAAAGCGCAATTTTCACAGAATAATTATTTCCAGTTAATAATATATATTTTAGTTAAATGTATAGTTAGCACAGGCAGAGTATTAATATTGTATAGAATACATTATTTATAATATTTCAAGAAGGTATAATATTTTATTCCGCGATCCTTTTATAGTTACAGCGTATCTGTCGACCTCAGCCGTTGCCACCCGCGCCATACAACTATTTTCGCTAACATCATACGGCAAATGACTTTATTCATTGCAATGAAATTTATATTATTTAATATTATTTACCACGACGTATTTTTGACGGGTCACCCCATAGGATTCATCACATTGTTAGCCGCGGCCAGGAGTTGGCAAATTAATTGAATATAATAGCTAAAATTAAATATCAACTCGCGACGAGTAAGCATCGACATTTTAAATAAATTATTAATACAAAATTCTTCGTTAATACTTTAGGAAGACCCTCTATCTATCTGGATCATCACAGTGCTTACCGTGACCAGGAGAACGATTTATATTGAAATACAATAAAATGCTTTATAATATTAATTGAACATCATTTCGACATTAAATACAGTCTGCTCGATTGATTAGGATGCCCATCTGTCTGCCAGGATCATCTCAAGCTGCACACTTCTTCTATCGATTAAGATATCGCCGATGAATGTAGGCTTCCCCATCGTGGAGCAGCATACAAAAATATAAAAAACGCCGAAAAAACGCACTAAAAAGATTGCCGCTGTTTGGACACGCGTCTGGAAGTAATTATTTTCAATAGAAAAAACGCGCACCATCAAGCACCACGCGGTGATGCTTCGTGCGTGTCTGTGCGGTTTTTTTTGACCGAGTTATTAAAGAAACGGAAATTGAAAAAACGGCTTTGTCCAAAAAAGGCCGAAGACGTGCAAAAGATGATTAAAAAGTGTTTAAGGATAAGAAGAAAAAATGATGAATTAGAAATCACGCGTTATAAACGTGTCCATCATAATCAATTTTCAAATTCCAAAATTTCGAAACACTCGCAAAGATATGAATTAAAAACGACATTGGGCATAGAAACGACATTAGAAGAAGAAGAAAATATTTTTTATAAAATTTCACGTGGCAAAGAGTTGTCCTTAGTTTTAAAAAAAAATTGTGATTATCGTGTAAACTCGCTGAGAAAACGGTAAATATGTGCAAAAAAAAAGTCAAAAAACGCAAAAAAACGGCAAATGTTCAAAATTGGTGGATATATCGCAGAAAGTATCTTACAACTTTAATATAATAGGTAGATAGGTAGATTTATTTTTTGCGTCTGTCATTTACTTAAAAAAGAATGTTACGAGATTTTGTAAATGGACTGTTACTCACACTAATGCAAGAGGCTTTCCTAAAGTGAACGGACTCTACTTATATTGTACACAGGGTCCTAATAAATTAGAAGCCAGTGGTACGCAGCATGGCCATTGCAATATATCCACCTTTTTACCAGTATTACAACGCCCTATTTTTTTGCCCTCATCCAAGTCCTCTTTCATGATAGTTCTAATAATTCAATAATTCAATATACTGGTATCAAAAAAAAGCATAGTCAAAGCCTTAATGTTCAAAACGTTGGTAGTGAGATAAAATGACAAGCTCATTAATTTTTTAAAACTCTTTTATCTAGCGGTAAGTATTTAACAATAATAATAACAGTAATTCGTCGAACTGTTAAACAAAATTTACCAGTTGATTGTTGCTTTCCTTTATTACTGGCATTGATCGACTATTGGAATTGACTTTATATTGGGAAAACAGCTTCTTAGAAATTTCTCTCAAATGAGTTTCTGAAAAACTCTTAAAATTTTCAAAACGTTTATTGGAAAATAATCATATTTTTAAAACAGATTTGGATTACTTATTTTACATCTTATGTTTTGTGACCACCGGGAAATGATTTTGATTGGTCAAAATTAACATCCGACCTATTCCACGCCAACCGCTAGCCAGAATTTAAATCTCCAAAAAATTTGACCAATTTGGAAAGCGGTATATGCCAGTGTCTTTTCTACTAAGAATTGACATTCTTTTTCGTGTGGTATCCGAATCCGTCGTAGAACATCAGTTCATATCAGCCTTTCGGAATAGACAGATTGATCTGTTCCGGATTCGACGAAGCCGGGAGAGTTGGAGATTGAATCCGCACTCGACATACTAGGAAAGCTGTAAGTACAATTTGTCAGCAGTGGACGTAGTTAGCTTTGGCCTATTGTATTTCGCGTGTCAGGAGATCAATCACTATCGGCGGAGATTGGGAAGGAAAATATTTCTTTCCTAATCGCGACCCGCGTGCGGTGGTGGCGATTTCATCCGTCATCGCACATCTTATGTACATCTATCTACATGTAAGCAATTTTAGACTAAAATTAATTTTTAAATTGAATTTTTAAATAAAAGTTATCACAATTTTTGTAAAAGTATATTATCCTTAACTTTGATAAAGGAAAATTATTTTTCGCTTCGTATGTGGTTAAAAAAAAGTCATTCAAGAAGGATAGTTCTTCATACTCGCGTTTACTTTAATACTTCAGCCTGGGTGCAGATATCAAGTAAATTCACGGATAAGTGGACAGATAAATCTCACTCGCACACAATACTTCCTTGTTTCGCTCGGCCAAGTTCTTGATCTGCCTTCACTCGTCCCGTCTGGCGCAATCCTCAGTATCGCTGCGGGTATTCTTTGTTCACAAGGCGTCAGGTTTTAGGCAGATCTTCTTAAGACTGATAGCTTACTTGAGCATCTCCCCACTCCTCTGCAAGCAGGAACCAAGGTTCCAGGCAGGCTCTCCGCGGATCGCATCTTCCCTTCACGACTGCAGGCTTGTCTGTTGATACCCACGCAGATCTTCTGCGAGCTACTTTATTATTTACCAGTTAGCGAAGATCACTTGCAACACGATGCCTCAACACAATGTAGCAACATATCAGAACATGTTGTGGTTTATCCAAGATATTCATATGTTGTTTGCAACATTTTTATAATGAAACATATACGAAAAGACTACCTTTGAGCATACTGGATTAGTATTGTTGCAATAAAAACTGATTCCATCTCTGGGCACACTTTGTTTTTAGGTATCTGGCGAACTGATGAATAAAATAATGTTAAAAAATTAAAAAAAAAAGCAAAACAATTTAGTGTAATTAACGCGATTATCGCACACTTCGACTTTCATTAGTTTTACATAATTTCACTTTGCTTTCAAGCAGCAATTTCGGGTATATATATACGCCGCGCGCCGGTCAAAAAACCATCGTGTTTGTGTTGTAACAGTAAAAAAATATGTAGCACGACTTGACACAATTTAAAATAAAGTGAGTAAATTTTTTTAAACATTGCCTCTCTTTAAAATAGATTAACTTTTTAGCGAACCTTTATAATTAAAGAGCGGGCTTTCGTGAGATAAAGTCTACAAACATTTGAGTACTTTACCCGGTAGTGTGTTTACCCGGTGGTGATTTGAAGTTTTGCATTCCTACAATAATAATATCTTTGGTTTTGGGACTTTGTTGAAAGTTTGTTGCTGTGTATATTATAATTTAATAAAGTTATTACTAAAATTCATTTTGTTATTGTTCGGTACCTGTTTATAATATGTAAAATATACTATTGCGTATTTGAGATATACTTTTACAGTTTTTTATTTGATCGCTTTGAAACGCCTCCCCTAGTAAATTAGTGTCTGATAAAACATTATTCTGTTATTAGATTATCTGTTGGAGGCGGAAGATTTGTGACAATGGAAGGGTGCATTATTTATACAACTTCGAGATAAAATTCTCACACTTCTTTTTCTGAAACTTCTCAATACCAATATCTCACAAGTGTCACAAGTTTTTGCGGTCGATCGCTGCCCAATGCTAACTGTACCGCTGTACATACGTCATAAAACTAGTATGCCTACGAGTTCCTGGTTTGTTTGTCTCGTTCGAAATCATTTACTTGAAAATATAATATGCTAGCTATTTGTACCCAGCGTTGCACAGGTTAAGGATCAAATTCGATTCGAACGGTATAGATTTGGATCGAAAATATATCAGGTGGAGGGGAAAGGGTAAAATGAGAGGGAGGAAATGTCATCTATGTTATACGTCCTAAAGAATAATTTACCAAATTTTGAATACGATCGGTTAAACGGTACAGATTTGCATCGAAAATATATCAGGGGGAGGGAAGGGGTAAAAGAATAGAAGGGAAATGTCGCCTATGTTACCCGCACGGTTCTAAAAAGTAAGATAACAAATTTTGTGTCCGATCGGTCGAACAGTACAGATTTGCTTTGAAAATATATCAGGGGGAGGGGAAGGGTTAAAAGAATAGGAAGGAATGTCACTTGTGTTACCTGCCGAGTCCTAATGAATAAGTTTCCAAATTTTAAATCCGATCGGTCGAACGGTACAGTTTTGCATCGAAAATATATCAGGGGGAAGGGAAGGGGTAAAAGAATAGAGAGGAAATGTCGTCTATGTTACCCGCCGGGTCCTAAAGCATAAGAAAGCAAAATTTTAGTCGAATCGAACAAACGACGTAGATTTGTATAGAGAACAGACAGACAGACATTGAGTTTTATAGGTATGGATTTTGAAGTGTAGATATGTAGAATGCTTAATACAGATTTTCCAATGGTTTATATTCGTCGTAATATTGGATAGAGGTTTACTTGATATTCTTGAGAAGTTCAGAATAAGATAAAAAGGTATTCTTGACGTCGGAATGAGAAAAACCCGTTTTCTTTTATACCCGCTCTAATGGGGTAGCTAAAGTAATTAGTTTTAATGTGAATTTTTAACAAAGTTTCCTGACACATTTTACCCGGAAAGACGCCGAACATATTTTATGCTAAAAGCTAAAATTAAATTTGTTTTCATGGATTACACGGCAATGTTTTGCTCAATAAAGTATTTTTCTTGCAGATAAAAAGATGTATTACACAGGACAAACTTTTTTTTTAAAATACATTTAATTATTGATCCTAATCCCAGCATTCTTCCTTGGATATGTAGCTTAAAATGTTGCTGATGATTGATTGTTAAATTATCTGTGAAATCCTATTCCAAAAAAAATTAATTTTAATCCACTTATATTCATTAATTACATCTCCGTGTTTCGGAAAAACCTTTCCATCGTTAGGGAGTTTTATAAATATCAAAATGAATGATGACTTTTGCTTTTTGATTTTCTAAGTTATTTAAAAAAATATTTCTAAATATTATTGCTGAAGTTCTTGATCACACAATTTTTTTAGAATTGGACTTGTAGTTAAGTTAAATTGATTATTAATAATAGTTTGTTCACTTTTACATGCTTTACTAATTTCTAATGATTTAAAATTATTCAATTTCAGACCAAAATTATTTATCTGTAAAACGGAAATTCCTAAATTTTTATCAAGACCGTGATCGTTTTTTAATAAATGGTTTGAATTCAGAAAAACCATGATTATTCAGACATCTCTTTTAAATGCTCTTTAACTCTTACATTAAAATTTTGGCCAGTTTTTTCCAATATAAAACGATCTACAATCTTTGCATGAAAGTTTATAAACGCCTCAATTGAAAAATATATTATCTTTATCTTTTGAATTTATCAGGAGCTTCCCTATATTATTATTTGTATAAAATGGAGGTCTAATATTTTTCGGTAGAAGTTTGAAATTTGATTCGAAAATGTATTAATATATATATAAGTCTACGCCAATAATCTTTATTATTATTTATATTTATCTGTGAAAAGTTTAAAAATTTGTAAGTTATATTTTTCAAAAATTAATTGTTTTATATTTTTTTAATACAAAAATAGGACTTTCTATTTTATACAAAAATAATTCTGATCTGAAATTGAATAATTTTGAATCATTAGAAATTAGTAAAGCATGTAAAAGTGAAAAAAATATTATTAATAATCAATTAAATTTAACTACTACGTAGTCCGATTCTAAAAAATTTTTCTAATAATTTTGTGTAATCAAGAATTTTAGCAACAATATTAAAAAAAAATTTTTTAAATAATTTAGAAAACCAAAAAATAAAAGACATCATTCACATTGATATTTTGATATATATAAAACACCCTGACGATGGAAAGGTTTTTCCAAAACATGTAGGTGTAATTAATTAATATAAGTAGATTAAAAAATATTTTTTAAATGTCAATCCACAAAGTTGCTCAACCAATTGAAAAAATAAATCCTATTCCAGTTGCATCAGTTGGAAAATTGCTTTTGATATGCATCGTCACCATTGCAATCCGTTGCTGCGACGTCTGGTGATTATTTAAAAATAATTAGCAATTCATTTTAAAACTATAAGTCATAAGCCAAGCTAACCTGTTAAATGAAGGGTTACTCACATAAAATACGAGTACTTGGGTATCGAGGTCGATCAAAATTTAAATTGTAGGGTCCATGTAAAAATTGCCGCCAGCAGAGTTTGTTAGTAGTTTTCGCCAGAAAAAAAATCTAAACCTACTTTAATAGCAGTAATTCGGATAACATAAACAACTTCATTGATACTTATTTATGGGCTACTTATGTGGGGGGGGGGAGCTGCAAAATATCTGATCCTATAGAATCGAGACACCGAAATCAATTTTACGCGTTTTACATAGTAAAGATACATTCTTAGGTGTTCATCTGGCCTTCTTTTCCGGAAGTGCGCTTTTTTATTTAATGTCAGTCTATTAGGATTCACATAACATTCCATAATAAATCACTGTCAAGGTATCAGAAATAACACGCTACGATTTTATATATCAAAAATCATTGTCAAGGCATCAAAAATAACATGCTAAGATTTTATGTATCAAAAATCATTGTCAAGGCATCAGAAATAACAAGCTATGATTTTATATATCAAAAATCATTGTCAAGGCATCAAAAATAACACGCTACGATTTTATATATCAAAAATTATTGTCAGATCATCGTAATAAACCGGCTAAATTTTGTTATACCAAAAATGAAAACCTCGTCTTCGTTAATGTCATATAATCATGCCAGTTTTCTCACAAACATTCTATATAATGGGTTGTAAGTGAAATTAAAGTAATTAAGAAGGTTATAAGCTTAGTAACACGGCTATGCTCTAATAATACTGAACTCTGAAATTTTACTGAAAATGAAAATTATATATTTTTTTTAACAACTAATTTCGGCGTTTTTCATTTTCATCTATCTTCAAATGTGCGAAATGATATAAAAAACATATCTTTAATTAATGTTATTAATAAAATAATATATAATAGGTTGCGTGCCTGTATGCAGTGTGTATTCGAAAATAAAAGAAGAGAACTATCTGTTTATTTTTCGAAATTCAAATCGGATGATAAACGCTCGAGTAACATCGAAACTTGGTTTAAACATTTAAAAAAACGGACAGCGGCTGTAAGTAGACGCTGCGCACCGAGCTACCCTTTCAGGGGACACACGTGTCACGCTGATCGGACTGCGTGTTCAGGAGTTACGGCTGGAATAGGTGGCACAGACTGCGATCGCTGCGCGGCTGAAGCGCCCGCTGTCCGGTCGAAGCGCGCGCTGCGCGGTTAAAGCGCATACGTTTGAAGTTATTATTACAGATTGTTAGTTTACTTTGTAAAAACCACTATTGTTATTTTCATGAAGATGATTTATATAAAAACAAACAATACTTTGAAGGATAGAAAAGATATTTTCAAAAATGTGTAGAATACCTAATTACCCATTACCATCATTTAAAATATCTTCAAAATTCCAAAACTCATTTAGATACACTTTAAAAGGGTTACCGATCATGATGATATTAAATAAAAATTATTGCGGTAGGTACCTACTCATATAATAAATATACATATGCATCGCAAAATACTGTTCATTATTTTTAAATTAAATAATATTTTTAATTAATTGATTTAATTAATCAAATTATCGTAAGATATCACAGATATGCACTGAAATATTTTTGCCGCGATTTCAAGTAAATGTGTCAAAAGTCAGTATCGATAATTTTTACGCAAAATATTGAGGTCGAGCTGTCAGATGAGAAAATAGCTGATTAAAAACTAACCCATAAAAACGTTTTGATTATACTCCCATTTTTTGTAAAATATAACAACAATTAAAGACGAATTAAAACATATAACATAACATAACACTAAACTTACAGTAATTTAATATATTTCTAAAATGTCAGATATTTTGAGCTTTGATAAGACACTTCATGCTCTGAAGATTAAATTCTAAAAGTGTCAATCAATTTAGATTTTCGAAATTCGTATAATCTATTCTGTATATCGACGGAGTAATTCAAATTTAGATTTTTTTTTTCAATTTTCAAATTTCAAATTTAGAAAATATTCCGCGACGTTATCGGGCCGCCGTTGGTAGTATTCAAACTTTTGTAATGATTCCAATTTGAAAAAAGTAATCCATAAAAACCAAGTTTTTATTATACTCCCTTTCTTTGTAAAATATAACAACAATTAAAGACGAATTAAAACATATAACATAACACTAAACTTACAGTAATTTAATATATTTCTAAAATGTCAGATGTTTTGAGCTTTGATAAGATACTTCATGCTTTGAAGATTAAATTCTTAAAACAATTGTCAGTCAGTGTAGATTTTCAACATTCGTAGTGAAGTACCTTTTATGTATACTGACGGAGTAATTCAAATTTAGAAAATATTCCGAGACGTTATCGGGCCGCCGTTCTATGATATGCGCAAAACACAAAATTTCATGGGAATGAGCACAGAAAAGAAAAGAAGAAGAAGAAGAAGAAAATAAATATAAAAAAAGTTTCTCTTGGCAATGACTTGTCTTTTGTAATTTTTAAAAGAATTGTGATTTTCATTTATACTGGCAGAGAAAACCGTAAATATGTGCAAAAAAAGTAAAAAACGTTGTAAAACGGCTTTGTAAGAAAAAGCCTTCACACAAACATATAAACATATATCGCGGAATGTACTGTATCTTATTAATATATATTGAATAGATATAAACGTTCACAAAAAATACTATTGATCTAGCATATTATTTCCATAAATAAATATATACAAAGTTTGCTCTGTGGCAGATGTTTACCTAGTGGAGCGCACATGGGATTATATTTAATAAAATATTTAAGGCTGGACATTCACTGCAAATTCTTATTTCGGTATTTTTTTCGAACATATGGATTTTTATTATAAGTTTATATCAGAATATATGAATAAGACTATAAGTTAAGACGATTACTTAGATAGAAACTTTGTTCTCATATAAAAGTATTTAACTTCAAATTATTTACAATAATTAAGAAAATATATGTACTAATCGACAGGCCGCGGTCAAAATTCGTTTTATGTGTCTTTACCCTTAGGTACGAAATATTTTTATTTACGTAGATATGTTTTTTTATGAGTGTAAAGCTAGAATTTTGTTGATAAAATTAAACTCAAATAATTATGAAATGTTCAATATTAATAAAGTTATTAATATTTATATTTTTACATTTTTTGATGATTTTAAACAATATATTGTATTTACTCCCGCACTTTGAGTCTGATTACAATACACACATTATTTATTTAATATTATTCTCTATAGATATCATCGCGTCATCACACAAGCGCGTTGTAAAGTTCGAGCGTGACCGAACCATCGGCTAATGGTAACCATAAAATAGAATTGCCTGAGAAATGTTCTGATTATGCGAGAAAGTTTTTCGTTAACGGAGATACCGAAAACGTGCCAAAAACAGAAAACTTTATGGTTACCGAGGGTCTGCTTTACGCAGGAGTCGGTATGGAAATTTAACAATGCATAATATCATCCTCCCTGACGTGAGTCTGCACATTAATGTTGCTCTTGGGGACAAAGCGTCCATTCAAATGCCGAACAGCTATATTTAGTTTTCTTTTAAACAGGGAAGCGGAAAATTTTATGTATTTAAAGTATTTTAAAAGTTGAACTTAATATAATCAGATTATGTAATAAAACATAACATTTGAATTTAATTAATAAAAATAAACTTAGTTTTCACCACTTTTATATTAAAAAATATCAACATGTTTCAGAGCCCATGGCTCTTTCGTCAGGATACAATTGTATACCAACAAAATTAAATTAAAAAATCAAAGTTTTTTTTTAATTTAAATTAAAATTATTTTCAAAAAAGAAATATTTCAATTGTTAATTATAAAACTGATTTTAAAATATTTTGTAAAGATACATATAGAGGAATAGTTATATACAATTCTTCTAATCATCCATGTTCTCAAAAATTGTCAACTTTTCATTCTATGTTAAGCAGATTGATTAATTTCTTCTTCAAACACAGTATATCATACATCAAATAAATATTATAAATTATAAGATTGATTAATATTCCATTATCTGTTAATAATTTTAATAATGAATTAAAAATTATAAAACAGTTTGCGATTAATAATGGTTTTGATACAAAATTAATAGACATTATATTAAATATAAAATATAAGAAGAAATTTCTTAAATCATTTGTTTACCCTTCAATATTTGATACCGAAAAATATAAGAGAAAAATTGTATTTATAAATAATGAAATGTCTAATTCAATAGTTAAAAAATACATGTTAAAAAAAGGATATGGATAATATTTTTAAAAAATCGGGTGTTTTTAAATTGATTTTTAATGATTATGATTATTTTTATATAGGAAAACCTTTTGAAATTTTGAAGTTAGAGTTGAAGAACACTTTAGATTTTTAAATAGCAATAATAATTCTGAATTTTCTAGCCATCTTTTGGCAATGGATCATTTTTTTGATATTAACAATACCTTACAAATTTTACACACAAATTATACAAATCACAGTTTGATAAATTAGACATTTTGGAAATGAGAAAAAGTATTAATAGTAAATTGAATATTATAAGTAACCAGGTCCTTTTCACAAATAGTTATCTTTTAAATTTATTGTCATGTTAAGTAGGTTCATTATTATTATTCATTTTCCATACATAATTTTGTTTAAATATTTTGATTGTCTGTACTTCAATTTTTGAATTTAATTTTGTTAGTATACAATTTTATCCTGACAAAGAGGCTATGGGCTCTGAAGCACGTTGATATTTTTCAATACAAAAGTGGTGAAAACTAAGTTTATTTTTATTAATTAAATTAATCATGTTACCACAAAATTATTTTTCTGTTTTTGACGAAGAAAATTAGATTTTGCGCTATAAATACGTTTGGTCAACACTTTTAATATCATTTTCTCGATAAAAACTAATGTCTCGAGTACGTGTAAGTGGGAAGATTTTTTATGATAGAATTATAACGTTAATCGCTCAAATCCCCCCCCACCTGCCCATCCTGGATGAAGGTGACGAGGGCATCCAGGAAAGGGGTCTGTACAATGTTAGATTTCTTCGTAGATATATTTTCTATAAATAACTGGATTTAATACTTTGGATTCTTGTGTAAACAAAGATTTCATATTCGTTTGAAATTTATTTTTCAATAAAAAACGGTAAAAAATATATGCTTCATACAAAGCAGTAACTATCAATATCAATGCTCTTCCTTCTCGCTAATAAATCGAAAAATATGGAACTTAGCGTCTTTGTTTATTTGACAGTTAAATAGAAATTTGAAAACATAATAGCTGATGATGGAAGTGATATTGAAAGCTGAAAATATTTGCGTTGATGTTAACCCAGAAATTTAAGATCGTTCAAGATTACTTTGGCTACTTTTGCTGAAATGAAATTTCCCTGTTTGTGAATCAAACCTAGCTGCGGCCCGGAATCGATAAACAAACAAAACAAATAATCCATGTTAATATTTTAAACTTTAATGATGCATGCAAAAATGACATATTTGCATTTTTTCAGTGACATTTTACCTCGGTGCAATTGTTAAGAAACGATTTATTCCGAAGAATCATAATTTCCAATAAAACGTGTCTTCTTCTTGGGTTTCAATCCGTGGAATTGGTTTGCAGCAAAGCACATCTCCTTCTCCATTCTGCTCGGTCTCCGGCGATCCTCTTCAGCTCTGTGTAGGAGGCACAATTCATATCTTGACACACTTGCTCAATATCTTCACCGCGAGGGCGCCCTCTGGCAATCTTCCCTTCTACCATTTCCTCTAGTATAGTTTTGAGCAGGTTTTCAAGGCGTAAAATATGCCCCATCCATTTAGCACGCCTTTTCGAGATGTGTAAATAATAAAACGTGTATTTATTATTTAATTTTAATATCATTCTGAAAAATTATTCTTATTGCGGACACGTTAAATCTAGATGAGATCTATTCACAAAAATTCTATAGAACCTCATATAGCCGAGAATAAATGCCTCATCAGGAAGGAAAGAGAATTAATACAGATTTTTGATAATTTTTACAAATAGTATATCTTATTCGAAATCGATCAGTCGTTGAGTGATGAAACTGAGGACTAGAATTACGTGCTAAGATATTTTTAACAAATTAAGCAATGAATCACTTTTGTTGATCTACAGAAAACCTAGGAAGAACTTTTGTGTAATACGGTTTGACAGAGTATATTCATCTTGTTTATAATCGTGTATATAAAAAATTATTCGCGATGTTCTCATTAAATTTATCGGGTAGGAATATGTTATGCCCTATGGGCTATGCGGCATATCTGTAATCTATATATATATATATATATATATAATTAGTCGTACGATCGAGTTAAAAGTTTAAAATTTTTGTTATAGACTAATAAGACTAAGCCGCCATACTATCATTATAGTATCAAACCTGAAATATTTTCTGTAGATGTACACTATAGGTAAGAAGGTTTGGATATTATGACATTTAAATGCGGGGTATTTCGGCAACACAGGTACAAAAAATGCGTAAGTAAAACTGATGGTAGCAGGAAATATTGTTAAATAGTGGTCCGAAAAATATTCCAATAAGATATAATTCTCAAAAAAAGATTTAGGGAATTAAAGTGCACAAAGATAATAAAAATGTCGTAAGTAGATACTTGCTTGAAGAAGTTGACCGGACAACCGGAAGCCGAGAAGAAGAGATATCGAGTAGAGCGATCGGTATTTACGAATGTAACTGAATGTGAATTCAAAGATCTGAATTCCTGTTCTCTAAAGGTATCATCCTACACTTTTTGATGGATCTAAATCAAATTTTTCATTATTATTCTTCAGGACCCTACGTACTCACCCGCCTCCCTCCCAGGCCACCTCACTTCCTACCCATCCCTATAAATGTATACTATATTGAAGGCCATTTTGCACTCTAGGACGAGGAATACAAGATTTTCTGATTACTCCCCCAGGCATCAAACCCCTTCCATATCTTAAACAAAAGCCTTTAAGGCCGGCGCAAAACAATCAAACAAGGCAATACATTCCCAATACTCCCTGATCTCGCCTTGAAGGCAACAGCGGGCACGGGTTGTTAATTGATATTTAATATAACCAGATTAGTAATGGTTTAAAGGCTTCGTGGTTCAATTGATTTAAAAAACTCATTGGTACCAACATATATTACGCATGAAACATATACTGTCTGACTTTCAAATAAATCAGCTAAAACAATTTATATGATAAAATATCACACATTACTGAATAAAATTGTTTGCTTTGAGAAAATTATGTCGTATCAGTTGTATTCATAGCCCGCATCCTGAGCTCAACAAACAAAGTAAATCAAAAGTGTTTTCTACTTGAGCGACCCAACAAGCGTATCATTACTTTCCAGTAATTTAATATAACTGTTCGGCAATGGAATACAATATGAGAACATCTTTCAAATATTTTGACCGCTAAAATAGTTACAGTGGGACTATATGTATTTACATGAAGATCATTATTAATTATTTATTTTAATGTTCAATGTTTTGAACATTCATAGAATGGATTCGTTACTGATTTATCAGATCTCTTTTTTTTTTCAAAGTACGATTTTTTTAAATAGAGTTGCGAACACGGAATACGTGTTACATCAATATTCTTACTATTTTCAAACTAAGCTAAACGCTTGTGCTATGAGAATAGGACTAACTTTCTGGTCTGGAGTGAGGTTCGAACTCGCGATCTTTGTATCGCGAGGCGAGAGTCCTAACCACAAGACCAACAAGCTACTCTCCTCTCTCCATAACAAGTAAAGGCATCTGTTTTACTGTTATTAGGAATTATTTTACTGACAACTAATTTCATTGACATTCGTTTGCAATGTACTATTCATATTCGATCACCGCGGGGTGCATGATTGTCATTTTTATCATAACTTTATCAAGTTTCGTAATTAAAGTACATATAACAAAAATTGAACTTAATGTAATCATACATAAGTATACTCTTTATTACATTTACTAGCCGTGATCCGTGAAAAATCACGGGAGATAATAATAATTAATAGCGACCCTTGCGTGTAACACGAGCCGCGTGTTGATTGACGTGGGCTGATTGACGCACTCGGGTGGCCGGGCTTTATTATCGGCTAGTCATCATGGGAATTGTTTTTTTAATTCCAGGCTCGCTGGAATTATCCAGCGAGTTACGGACAGACAGACAGACATTCGAAATTAGGAAAGTTAATCAGTAGTTATCATATTTTGGTTTGTTTTTAAGTTTATAAACGTTGCAATATTTAAATCGGAAATATTTTCTTTTAGACATGAGTAACAAAAAAATCATATGTGTACCTATACTGTGTTATAAGAATCATTTTATTCTCAAAGAGGAATTTGAAAAAACTGTGAAATCAACTTTTTTGTTTCAATATTAGGAAAAACTTTAAATAAATATTGAAATAAAAAATATTGACCGCGTGATATGATAAAACAAAAGTTGTGAAAAAAATGGGACATCTACCAAAAATAGAATAAAATACAAGCTAAATAAGTCATAAAATATTATGTCTACTCTTGCACTTCAACATCTATAATACGATTCAGGCCTTAGGAGCAGATGTCTTATGAAAAAATCCAAGAGAATCGAGGATATGAGACAGAAAAAATTGCTTTGGGTGAAAAATATATTGGCATCACGTAGAATAATAGGAATATATAAGAGATTAAAAATATTTTTATTAATACTGAGATAAGCAATTTTGTAAAAATAATTGTAGGTATATCTGGAATTGAAGTAAACATTTGGATTGAGTAAATTTGTATTTTGTAGGTCCTCGATTGATTACCATCTATGTTAAACATACCAGAAGAATATTATATTAGAAGAGTGTTGGACAGCATCGATAGTTTCGGGTGGCGGAGATGATTGAAAAACAGAGTTTCTAAAATTGAAAATTTCCAACAACAAATTTATGTATTCGTATCAGTATCATCGCTTGGGCATTGATATTCGCAGAAGTATTATAAAATTTATCCACCTTGATTGAATGTTTTAAATCAATTAATGTTTTGATCAAAGTAAATTATACAATTATGTAAAACATTTTAAGCCTTCCCTTAATAACTTCGTATTCAAAAACACTAAAATAATTTTGTGGTGACATTATTAATATAATCAATAAAAATGAAATTTGTTTTCACCACTTTTGCATTGAAAAATATCAGCATGTTTCAGAGCAAATAGCCCTGGATACAATTGTATCCTGACGAGGGGGCCACGGGCTCTGAAACATGTTCGTATTTTTCAATGCAAAAGTGGTGAAAACAAAGTTCATTTTTATTTATTATACTTCACTTAATAACTTGTAGAATCAGTCAAGAATAATATATAGTAATGTATACTATTAATATTCTTCGTGAACACAAAATCATGGACACATTTTTTACAAAAATGTGCTTCTGAAATATGAGTGCTTTTTAAAAATCCTTTTTTAAAATTGTATTAAATCAAGTTTTTATGGATGAGTAGTTTAAACACTCGTATTATGTCTAAATACTTGTGCATGTACATATTTCGTAAAATATATTTAATTAACAATAAATATTTATTTTATTAATTTAAAACGCGATGCGATGATGCGCAAGTTGATGTTAATTTGCTTATGATCCTAATATACTAGTAACTAGTATTTTTAATGTTCAGTAAAAAGGTTATATATGTGGCACACAAGCAGCGTTATTTGTATTTTAAGATTAGGATATACACGTATTGGACCAATAAGGCTGGACATTCACTGCAAATGCATATTTCGACGTTTTTTTTTTTCAAAAATATGATCAGAATGTACATGTAAGATCACAATTATTTTAAGACTTAGATAAATCATTTATTTTTATATTAAATTAATAAATAGAATATTATTTACAAAAAAATAAGAAAATATAAGCATTAATTGAGAGGTCGCAGTCAAAAAATCTGTTTTCAGTATCTTAGAAATAATTAATATTTGATGAATATTTATATATAGGCAGAATATGTTTTCTTACGAATATAAAGCTATCATTATGATGATAAAACCGTACTAAAATAATGAAATGTTCAATACTAAAAATAATTTTTTGATGATTTCAAATCGCTTTTTATTCATATAAAGAGATGATTTTAAAGAATATATTGTATTTATTCCTGTATTTTGAAGTTCTCAAACTTGTTTTAAAGTTCTTAAAACATAAACTTCAGTGACGATGAATTAATTAAGATGCTCATATCTCTGTAACGGTTGACAATACCTAAATTGTAAGTCAAAAATTATAATCAAGTTGCATACCTTGTTTATTTTCGGCTTATAATTAAAATAGGAATCTACCTGTAAAGTATTGTGGACTTGCTTTTTTACAACCTGTAAGAGTTCAAACTTTCTTGATATTAAAAGTTAGAAATATTTATCTTTATAAAATATCAATAAATTAAAATCACTTTTTGCGTAATTTAACTGAGAGCTCATACTGTTAAATACAGACTTGGGTCCACTGTATAATCTCACCAAAGTGGAGCTGTAGCGAAATTGTCTATTGACAAAAAGCCGAGGAGGTGCGCACAGTGCACGGGTCAGATGAGTTAACCGGAGCTTTTCTTTCTTCATCATTATCATCACTCCTGGTTCTACAACCTTGATGGGTCTTGGCGACACCGTGTCATAATATACGACCTAATAGTTTATCACTTTATTAGCAATCCAAAGTATTTCAAGCTCTCTTTGTAATGAAATCAAAACCAACGCGATTACCACAGGGCAGTATTGTAATTATGATTTTTTTTCATGATTTGTAGGTCAAGTGTTGAACTTTCTTTCCAAATTTGTTTTCTCCACTCACATTCATGTAAATTAATATCAAGTTTTAATCGAATAAAAAAATATAATATTAGGCGTTGATACCTGAATGGATTTAATGTGGCCAATATAATCACTAATTTTCTAGCTAATAAAAGTATGTTCTTATTTTGTCAGAATCGTGAACCCTAAGCTGCCGACTGAAGATGAGCACTATCTACTCAAAACTTCGAGTGTACAACGGTTGTTTTGCAGGACCACCTGACGTGGGATACCCGAGATTATTTACCTATGTTTAATATGTATATTTGAATTGGTAAGTGAAGTAAATTCAATTTACACCCAGTAAACATAATATTTTTGGGATAATGTTCTAAACATCTAAAAAATATGATGTGGCTTTCAAATTTATTACTTGCTTTGTATTTTCCTAACACCTGCTGAAACGTAAATATTTATATTAACGTTCCCAATAAATCACTGTTCCGTGAAATCACTGCACAAGTGTTTAAAACGTCATCGGTAATGATTTCCGAATCGTTCCTCGATAAAAATCAAAACTGATGTAAAATCATTTTTGTAAAGTACAATTGTCTATATCGAAACTTTAGCACATTAGCTTTTGCGAGTTCGGTTGGAGAGCTGTCGCGCGCCTCGAGTCCGCGCCCGCACCGCCCGACGACCGGCTCGGCACTGCGCGCCGCCCGCCGCCCGCCGCCTGTTGAGGCCGCAGGATCGGGAAAGCGCGAACCGGAAAATCCGCACACTAAATTGTTGGTAGACAATAGGTTTCAGTATTTCTGACTTATTTTTTTGCAAAAGGACTATCATAACAGTAACTTATATTTAGTATTAAAAATTAATTCCCTTTATTACAAGTCAAATAAAATGATAAAAACCTTGCAATTTTTATTGTTTTATTTAATTAATTTTTCGTAGCCGACATAAGTTACTGCAATGATATTGAAAAAAATGCAAACTTTGATGTTGCATAACTCCGTAGGTAACTATTGATACTAGCAGGAAAGCAATCGGCTTCGCCGATTGCTTACTGCTAGGCCCTGCGGGCGGCTATTGTGGCCGCTTCGCGGCCAATGACGGCCGCTCCGCGGCCAGCCATGGCCGCTGCGCAGCCAATTGTGTTTGCTGTGCAGCAAACACAATTGTTTACCTATGCCTACGTCAGCCGCTTCGCGGCCAATTGTATCTGGAAAATTTCCATTTTTGCTATTGTGGCCGCTTCGCGGCCAATGACGGTCGTCCCGCGGCCAATTGTGTTTGCTCTGCAACACGATTGATTTCCTTACTGTTACAAAGTTAATAAAATTTGATAATTGGCCGTATTTTGAAGTAAGCAATATTTCTTTTTTTGTTTCATGACAGTTACTGTATAATATTGTGATGCTGTCAACTCTGAGTTTTTAAGTTTGGCTGGTTTAAAAATAATGAATTCATCAACATTGAGGAGAAAAAAATCAGGTTTTAGTGTCTATGGTAGCTGTCAGTGACAGACAAAATTTCAGTGAAAAAATCAGGTTTTACTGTCTATGGTAGCTGTCAGTGACATACAAAAAATGAAACAGCTGTCGAATTCTTCTTTGTATTTATTTTTATCGATAAAATTACAGCGTCTTATTTATTAATAAATTACATATCATTTTAGTTTAATGATTACTGATAAATGAATGTATTTTAAAAATATATCATTTTGTAGTCCATTTTACGACCATTATCTTTAATACTATCCACATAATAAAATGTAAAGATTGAACCTTCTAAACGCCCGAGTACATCTTCGTTAACCAATCGAGCATGTTCATTCTTTGGACACAGTATCGCTCGTTTACTCATTAGGGGAACATCCGCTATAGAATGTACTTCATTATATATGCTTTGAACAACATTTTGACTTACACTTTCATTTGGAATAAGCACTGATGACGCATACTTTCCTTCCACAGGAGGCAGCTTTCCATCGCCTAAATCTAAAAGCCACTGTGTAAATGAATTTTCACCTTCTAAAGCGGGGACATTAGTTTTCAAATTGAAAATAGTAAAATTTTTCCAATGTTGCCTGTTTTTAATAGATGTCGCTACTAACTGACCGCGAAAAGCCCTTCGAGAAACTGGTAGAATTTGTCTAGTCGCCGCCCAAAATGATTACTTTATTGCCAAAAATATCATTATTACCCATTATATCGCGCAGAGTACGTTCAATTATATCTAAAGCTATAACTGGCGCCATCGGCGCTTCATCCCAGATGATAACATCAGCTGCACTTATAATTGCACGGTTCTTGGATGTCACTCTGCATGTTGTGTTATTCTACAAATCAAGAAGTAAATTAAAAGCCATGTGACATGTCCGTCCACCTGGTAATAAAATTGCTGATATTCCTGTCCAAGCAACAGATAAAACATTCTTAGATCTTCCTCTTCAAGTATGTACAATAGTCTTATAAAGGAACGTTTTACCTGTGCCACCAGGACCGTCAATAAAGAAACATTTTTTTGATTCAGGTACATCTGAAATTTTTTACTTAATATACTGTCGAAAGCACAATGTTCTCGATTGAGTTTTCCAGCCATCTCTAACCCTAAAGAACTTTCTAATGCTAAATTAATATCAACCACTTCATTATAAGTATTGCTGTAATCTGGTCCCGGCAAACCCTGTGATGTGCAAGAAGAATTTTCATTTATTAATGCCTTTTGAATATACAAAAGGGAACAATTTTGTGCAATTTCTGCAGTAGCACCTTGACGACTAAAGTATTCTGACATCAAATCTTTGAAATCGTTCCACAGCTGCAACGGATCTGGTGGGAGGCAATGAATCATTAATAAGACAAATAGGTCACGAAGAGCTTTGGGCATCATATACGTTGAAGCTTCAGCCATGCAACGCTGCCATTCTCCAATATCATCGATGAGTCCTAATTCTCGTACTGCATCACGAAATGTAGGAACTAAGACAACCATTAATAGTCCGCAAAGATTCAAAGGACGTAGCCCCAGTCACTTGTAAAAGAATAAATCTTAAATGGTATAATTCTATATTTCTAGGAGAAACGGGGGACATGCGACCAATAATCTTGTCCCCGCCACATTGCCTCTTCTTCCACTGCTTATTGCTAGAAAAAAACATAGAAATTAGTTAAATCCTGATACTTAATATTACGTGCCTCATTATCTTGTTGGTTAAGTTTAAACCATGCAGTTAATGTTGTATTATTTAAGGCTGTAGAGTCCAACCAAATTCACCTGATGGAAATAACAATGGAAAAACCATCGGATCTAAATGTTTTGATAACATATTAATACGCTGGAGACCTCCTACATTCTTAGGGTGAACAGCAAAATCTACGGTAACCTACCTTCGTAATCTGCTACATACAAAATGGCGACTTCATTATTATTAGATGGAGCATTATACCTTCTTTGGTCATCTAACGAAGAACGCGTAAAGAGTAGTTGAATATTCCGCATCTGGCCCCCGTGCTCTGCAACTATAGATTCTTCTTCCTCAACCGCTTCTTTCAACCTTTTGTATTGGAGAGCATATGGACTTACACGACGGATGACATTATCAATAGTTTCCATTATATTTTGTTGACATCTAAGGTTAGACGGATGGCTCATACGTACCCTGACTGCTTCATCCGCATCGTAAACATATAGTTGCGCATATGCCGGCACCTCTCCATCACTCTGCAAACTTCTAGACGTTCTATGATATACTTCACCTGAAATTTTTAAACAATACGGGCCTACACCTGGTATGTCACTTATTTGCACTCCGAAAGATGCAAATGCATTAGCACAGTTGTACTGCACATTTAAAATAAGGTGTCGCATTTCTTCCTTCAGCATACACTCTTTGCCTAGCATTTTTACGTTCCCGCTGGTCAGCATTCCTTCTTTCACATTCCTCTTCTGTTATGTTTGACATTTCTTCTGGCATTTCTCTACGTCTGGCATTTCTTCTTTCATATTGTGAACTCGAATCGCATTATCAAATTGCCGGTTTGTGATGTTGAGTCTTCCATCGAAATTCTGAAAAATAATAATATTTATGTATAAATACGGAGAAAATGACACGTAAAATGACATTCGCGCCACGCGCTGTGAGGTTATATGAGAGACGTTATGACGTTAATCTAAGGTTAAGTTCACTTTGCAGTTTAAATAAAATATAAAGCGTAATAAATGTTTAATAAATAAATGTTTTGAACGTTTATTGAAGCAAGATTAATGCAAAAACAATAAAAAGAAAAGCGTAAACGTATACTTACTGTCAATGTCATAAAGCGTCATTCTGTGGTATGACCAGCACAAAAATTCGTTGACTGCAATTATGTTGGCTGTTTTGAATACACGGATTCCACGAAAATATTTTAAAAAATCTATAAATTCCGATATTTTAATTTTCGATAATTTGGATTTGGATGTTTTTTGATATCAGTTTGTTCGTATTCCTATATTTTTTAATCTTTTTAATGTACTCTAAAATGTTTTTTTTTAAACTGGCAACAGAAATTATCAGTATGCAGAAACGACATTGCTTGGAGTAATTAATATATAGATTAGGTGATGATTGCTTCAACATTTTAGACTCATAACAAGGGCAGAAATCTACCGGTCAAGTTTATGCTGCTAGCTCTGGAAAACCCTGTATATTTCTACTGACATGATACACATTTTGAGCATGGTAATGAGCGTGCTCAAAAATAAGCATATGTATCAGTGCCTTATGCTTATGAGTTTCATTTTAAATAATCAAATCTGCCCAAAACCAAGGATATTCTTTACGTCAAAAAATTATAAGTAATATATATATATATATATATTGTAAGAGGATTTAATTAATTAATTAAGTGTAGATTTTTAGAAATGTTGTAATATTTTCACTTTTGTACCATAAAATCAAGAAATCAGAATCAACCAATTCGATCTATTCGACCTAGTTATGTATTCGATTCTCAAGAGAGAATGTGGGAATTTAAAAGAATGCCAGAGATTTCATTAATTATAAATTCTGAATAGCAATGAGACTGAGAATTATTTGCAAATGGTAAATAAATATTTTATGTAAATTTGTATGGAACGTATATAGATCATACCATCTTCTATTCATATTTTACCACGAAATTCAAATTTGTGGAATTCAATGCTAATATTCTATTAGGTTTTCATGAGAATTTTGCAACAAGCCGTAGCGTATGGGGGAGCTTATGAAAATGCTTTATGAGTTCTAAAAGAGACAAAACTATAAAAATAACAAATTTTAGTTTCCTTCAACACAAGTTTATACTTGAGAAATAACGCATTTAATATAACAATTCATCAAGAAAAAGCAGGAATATCAGTTTGCTGATTTATAGAAATAGAAATTGTAATTAAATATTGAATGTGGAAATTTTTAATTCTATGCTTTACTTAAAGTTTAGTTACAGTTTCAATTTCTATTGAATAAGCAATCAATTCGTGCATGAAAAAATGTATAAAACTGGATAAAGCAAGAAAGATGTGCCTGAACAAAATAGGATAGCACAATCCTGGGGGAAACGGCACGATGGAAACTAATAACTGACGTTATAAGGCTGGACATTCACTGCAAAGGCATATTTCGGCGTTTTTTTTTTTACGAGAATGTGAGTTTTTATTATTCTTTTATATCATTACGTATATTTTAGACTGCAATTTTTTAGATCAATAACATATATATAGAACCTCTTGTCTTATATAAAAGTAATAAACTGAACATTATTTAAAACAATTAAGAAAATATAAGCATTAATCGACAGGCCGCGGCCAAAAAAATCGTTTTTAGTGTCCTAGGCTGAATAAAATTTTAATGTATATAAAGCTTACTTCATTATCTAGAGTTCGTAATTAGCTAATTAAGAAATGTTGAATATTAATAAAATTATAATGTTTTAAATTTGCAAGAAATTTTTACTTTTTTGTTCATTTTATAACAGTTTTTATTCATTATTGGGATATAAATTTGAATATAAAGTAAAGCAAAGATTATTTACGCAGGCATATATAATATTTTAGGCTAACCACCAAATACAAAGTAATATTTTCATAAAAAAGTAATTCAGGTTCATTCGGGTTCGTTATGAACTTCATTTGCAATGTAGTCGCGCGACGGACGCGCTAGTTACTCCGACTCCAATACTTGTGCAAATATGGAAATATTGACAATGGTGATTGTGGCAACAATCGTTAACAAACTGCGGTAGTTAAAAATCGCTGGGTCCTCACCAACCAACTTTGCTCACGCCTTGAGAAATGTATTGAAAATTACTGCTTTTTTTAAGAGCCGATTTTTTTCGATAAATCAATTTACAGAATACCCTTTAATCTCTAGAATATTAAAGATAAAATAGAAATGTATATAATATACCTTCGCTTTCAAGATAAAATAGAAATGTATATAATATACCTTCGCTTTTAAGACGATCGCAGCGCTCTGAAGTTTTAGAGAACCGTGAACTGTAGCAGCTTTCCAATGAAGACCATCAAATATTATCCAAAGTATTAAGCCGTCTAAATTCAAAAGAGGAGAAGGCAAATAAAAAGATCGTCTAGAAATTATAAAAGCAGCCAATCTGGAGCGTATTCTTTCATCCATATATATCTTGATTGATGAACTCAAGAAGATAGACAGAGACAAAGACAAAAATATCTAAACAGCTGTCCATTTTTATATTTTTTCGAGACATATATTTTGTTTATCGAGATATACATTTTTCGAGAATGATAAAGGAGACTCAAAATCTTTAAAGTTTTGCAACAAAAAATAAATCTTTCCGAAATATTATTTTTTATGGATTTAATTTGACTTTGTTACTTAGTTTCTTCTAACTTATGAAATTGCTGTTTTGTAAGACTGGTTACAAACACCTTTATGAATTACTTTTTGAGATAAAGTTTTGTTGATTTTGTGGTTTTTGGATGCATTCAACATTTTAAATAAATATAGAGATGAACATGTCACGTTTTTTCAAACCAAATTATGCACTTTTGCTCAATCACTGTATGAGCAACAATAAGCAAGATGTTAGAAGAAAAAATAGAAGCAATAGATTGAGAGCTATCTTATTCGAAAAATAGGATGTCTTTTTAAAAATGAAAAATGTAAAAAAAATGGCAAATCCGCTGAAAAAGAAGATTAAATTAAGAAAATGAATAAAATTATACGAAAATTTAAAATGATTTTTAAAATCTTCTATAATAATAAGCCTTTTGGAGCATAAAAATCATAATGAACGCGGAAACAGGATCAAAATTATTGTATAGAAGGCTATAGCTTGAGCTTCCTTTTAAATGATGAAATATTTTCAGTCACATAAATTAGGAAAGGTGATTACCAAAAAATATATTTTGTCCCTGTTACCAACTTACTACAGAATTTCGTATGATAGATACTTTAAGAAAACATAATTTAGAAATTTCATTGTAAAATGCACAAATGTTGTTATAAAATCCAGAAATAAATTTTAATTTTAAAATTCTAGTGAATTGTTTTTAATTATAATTGAAAATTGTCACTTAGATTTTTTTAAAACTAAGTTATATATTAAAGCAAATCGTCATGTATCAGATACTTTAATTTTTTTTTAAATGTTTATACAATATACATGTACTTACGTATTAGTTCGCTCAAACCGCAGCTCTTATCTATCAGAAAGCATCGGCCATAGTCGAACATTTTTGCACAGCAATGCGGCAGCTACATATATGTTTTTGTTGGATAAATAATAATTTGGTAATTGTTGAACCTGAAATAATTTTTTTTTCACAAAAAAACAAATAACTAACTCATTATGAAAATTGTATAGAAATACAGAAAAAAAATCTATTTTACGACGCTTACATTAGATTCAACTCTTTGTCTGGACTGAGTCTTCTAATCAATATTTTACCCGCTTCCTAGTGTCCAATCGAGCTGAAATTTTGCACACATGATAATACTCGATGACAATACTAAATCGATTCACTAATTAATCAATTTATCTGTCGTAATTAATTAAAATGAAAGTTTGATATGGGAAATTAATTTTTGTTTGTACTCTTGGTTACAAGCGCCCTATTTGAAACCTTGGTTAGCTAGAAATCTTGGTTTGTTCGTAATCATGGTTACGTGTTGACGTTTACTCTCATCTGTGTTTTCAATTCACAACGTGATAAAGCAAATATATTTGAAAATTGAAAAGAGTTTCTGATCGCTGATAACGTTGAATTAAGATTATGTACATAACACTACATTAAGATCATATACCTACATTTCATGTATTAAGTATATACATCAAGCGCAAAACTTCCCGTCATCCAACGGAGCTGAAGTTTTGTACATTGACATATAATGCACATTGATACTTTCGACACTTTTCTAAAATTATTTAAATCGTGGATAATTTAGAATTCAATTTTTTTTTAATTGCTACAAAGCAAAAGCTGGTGACGACTAATACAATTGTATGGAAACCGAGACCTCGCATATAAAGGATTTATAATGAAAACTATGTTTTTATGGGTTAATTTTGTTATAACATTTAAGTGTAAGGATGGTTTTTAAAAAATAAATATTTTTTTCAAGTAATATTATTACGTACAACACAGTACAAGTTTGGCCGGAAAAAAGAACCGTTATTTTATTTTTCTAAAACGTCAATATCACGACGTGGTTGGTGGTGGTAGCTATAACCTAAGGGTGTTTCTGAAAAATTGGTTGTCTTCAAAGGTTTGTGATATTTTTACTACGTGTACAAGTCCAAAGTTCAATTGTTTCGCATCAAATTGGGTCAAATTAAATTGAAGACGATAGTATTACATCTAATAACGCAAGGTTGAAGCTGTTAATACATTATAGATTTAGATGCCTGCTGAGTATTTGTATAGTTTTACACCAAAGTTTCGTAGTCGGTTGATAAAATCATTACATCGTGTTTTTTCTAATCTGCTTCTTCAGCGTAAATTATTCGTTTTATCTATTGGCGAACTTAAGGCGATCGTCTAGCAGAATGAGCAAATTTCACCATTTTTTCTCATATCTTCTCTAGCGTTTTTTATCACATTTTTGTAGGGACATATCTAATTTTAAAATTTATTCATCAGGTTACATATATTTAAAATACGAATATTTTATTAAAATGTCATAAACTAAATTAAATAATTGATTAATAAATTAGCAAACCTTCGATGACATATCTTCTCTTGCGTTTTTTATCACATTTTTGTATGGAAATATCTCATTTTAAAATTTTTTCATCAGGTTACATATATTTTAAATATGAATATCTTATTAAAATGTCACAAACTAAATTATATAATTGATTAATAAATTACCAAACCTTCGATGTTTTAAAAATGAAGAAAATTGCTCCACTTTGTGGACCTTTTATGACTGAACGGCGCGTTAAGATGTCTTTTTTATTCAATAATATTACAAAGTAAACGATTATCTTAAATTCATTATAATTATAGAAAAATCTGTTGGTTTGTTTACATGCAATTTATGTTTTAAAAAATACTGTTTTTTTAAATATTTTATTTTTTTGTGGGTTTTTTTCAACTCTTTTTACATGGTTGACAACTTTTTTACTTCAAAAGTCAAAAGAATAGATATTATAATTTTACAATAAAAACAAAAAAAAACATAATCTATGTCGATATTCCTGATTTTAGATATTTAATCAAGACGCAACGTATTTATGACACAATACGCAGTGCCTTGATTAAATAGCTAAAATCTGAAATCGAGAATAATTTTTTGATTTTTCTGTATTAATTTTAAAATAAAAATGTCTATTCCTTTAATTTATTAAAGAAAAAAAGTTATAAACTAATTTAAAAGGATTAAAAAAAACACACAAAAAATATAAATAATTTTAAAAACAGTGTTTTTTAAAACATAAATTGCATGTAAACAAACTAACAGATTTTTCTATAATTGTAAAATATTTAAGATAATCGTTTACTTTGTAATATTATCCAATAAAAAAGACATCTCAACACGCCGTTCAGTCATAAAAGGCCCATAAAGTTGAGCAATTTTCTTCATTTTTAAAACATCGAAGGTTTGGTAATTTATTAATAAATTATATAATTTAGTTTGTGACATTTTAATAAGATATTCGTATTTAAAATATATGCAACCTGATGAATAAATTTTATAATGAGATATTTCCATACAAAAATGTGATAAAAAACGCAAGAGAAGATATGAGAAAAAATTGTGAAATTTGCTCATTCTGCCAGACGATAGCCTTAAACCTTGTTAAATATGACTGGTAGCGAGACTTCGGTCATGCGAGAAGAATAAAGACATTAGTCTGTGGTTAACATCTCTAAAGCCACATTTTGAAGTTGTCGAGAATGCTTTCTTAATCTTAAGGCTTCAGGTTTCGGCAGCTTTCAGAGCCATGGCAACACCTATATATATCCTATTAATTTTTAATCCATACCATATCGAATGGAATATGGACGGTCATATGACCTGTAAAATAAGATAATTTCCATTTATCCATATTTTACTTTTTATGGCTAAGTAACGTATTACTAATATAATGCAATAAGATTTGTATTAAATTTTAACAATATAATGAAATGAAAAATTATCTATGGTAAAATAAATAATTTTTCATGGAGATTTATTTAAAATTATGCTTGAGAAACCTTAACCGCAAATGCCTGACATTAGATTCATCGCAAAGCCTTGTCTTGATGAGAGTAATTTGCATGACAGACTAAAATACTTAATATTTCTGGACCAGTTTTTTCGTTTTCTGCAGGTTTTCAGTTGCGATTACGGTGTATTGTTTGTCTTAAGGTAGCCTCTAAAATACAATAAATAGTTAATAATAAATAATCAGACGGTTGTCAAAGCCTGGTAGGATGACTCTATCTAGCTGCAACATTTTAAATAACATATATTCTGTGCCACGTATACTTTATTTTGATGTTTTTTTCCTTATTATATGTCTGCATAAATGTACTGATACACATGCTTATTTTGGAGCATGGTCATTAGCATACTCAAAACGAGCAAGATCTATTGCTCTAACAACTGTACATACTTGCTCGTTATTATCATGCTTATTTTATGCATGCTCATGAATGAGCATGCCCAAAACTAACAATCAAACACACATGCTTATTACTGGCATGCTCTTGTCGTAGAATAGAGACGCTCTTGTGCGAAATGGAAACTTTGTAAACTGAAATATGAAATTCAAGTGAACCAATAAATCAAAAAAGTTCCCTAATTTCCATCCGCACATTTTTGATTTTAGTTTTTATAATTTTTATTGTAAGATATGAATCATTCATGTTTTTTCATAAAGTGTCACAAACACTATTTCTTGCTATATTATTTTTAAGTAGCCGTGACCGAGTATCACACAGACAATCGTGTTTCCTATAATAAATCAGGAAAAGTAATGTTTTATCATCTCCCCAACGCGCCATATTTGTTTCATCTGTCGCGGACTGAGAAGATCGCATTGATAATCTATACCAGCCGCAAATGACATTAGCATGCTCACAAGCAAGCCTGTTCGCACATGCTCAAAAGATATCCCTTGCATCCGCAAATCAAATAAGCATGTTCATAAATCAACCGGTGGCGGCGGTTGATTTTTGAACATGTTTATTTGTAATGAGCATGCTCATTACTAGCAGTGTGCGTACACACATGTTACTAATTAGCAATAGCTCAAGAAGTTCAATACTGCGCATGCTCGCGTACCAGTAATGAGCATGTGTATCTTAAAAGTTTTGCTTCTACGTACTCACCGCACGCGCCTTTTTATGTTAATATTAGCGATACTAAGCAGCTCTGACAGCGGCCATTTCTCGGGTATGCGACCACTCAATCATCCTTAGAAATAAATAAGTTTTTCATTGTGATATTCGGTGTCGCCCTCCTACTCTGCGTAGAATTGATACGGGACGAAACATTTTGGGTATTTGGTTACGAGGTAGTCAATGAAAATAAAAATAGCCTGTGTGAATATAAAGAAAAGATGTACAAAAGGGTTGGTTATAAATGATTTATTAATTCTACTGATAGAAAAATTGAGTAAATATTATTAAATATTCAAACTTACACAGAGTAAATATTGCATATACTGTTGAGAAAATACTCATCCAAAAATGAACTTGAGCCTCTCATGTACCTACACTTGTTATTAACGTAGTTTGTATTTAAAATTGTGATGAATCACCTGTTTCTATAGATTTTTTTTTTATTTTATTTTTTTTATTTTGAACTCTAAGATGATTTAAATGCTACGCGGGGAAAAATTGAGCTAAACTGGCCGTAGTATTGGAGCTACAAAAATTTGGGAATGATGAAACGCTAGTATTGGGAGGGAGTTAGTAGCGATTGATCGGATATAGGTTACGGGCAGTTACTATTCAATTTTTATAAATCATATTGATCTTGTGGTAAAGCCGTGTTTGGTACAAATGGTTGACGATCGATGCGGTCCGAGCGGTCCACATGTGCTTCCCAAAAAAAATACTGAACACGGCTTTCGTAGATTTAGGTCGCGTTTATTGCAGTTTAAGCCGTTAAAAAACCGATTAACGTCTACTCTAAGGTGACGATGATATTGACAGTTCCACGAGGTTTCAGAATTATGGCCTTTTTTGCTGTGGTTTTGAAACCGCTTAAATGTCATTAATCTTGATCTTAAGTGGGTTGCCGCGCAAGAGAGATAGCAGAATATGAGCAAAACTAAGGTAGGCGGGTCTAATCGGGGGATCGCGCGAGGAAAACGCCCATAAATAATTTATAAGAATTGGCCGTGGAGCACGGATTAAACGTATACATTGTACCAGAGGGGTAACCTTAACTGAGCGGATAATGATTTATTTTCGTTTCGCGGGAGTCGGATAACGTAGGCAGATAGGAAATTTAACTATAATTCCATTATATTTATCTGTAGACTGACGCTCTATCGAGGAGCGAATAATGATTCATTTTCGTTTCGCGGGAGTCGAATAACGTAGGCGGGTAGAAAAGTTAACTATAATTCTATTATATTTATCTGTAGACTAACGCTCTTCAGGCTTTTACAACAGATAGGTAATTGTGCAATGACGGTATATACGGTTAGGAAAGAGATAACGATAACGTGTAAGCATATTAATGGCACGACAAGAAAATAATATACTCGAATATAGATACAATATATTAACTATGTAATCACTACAAACCTGTCCGACGTTAGCGTAGTTTCAACAGGACGGGTAACGTGTATACGATTGGCTATTCTAGCTCAGATTTCGCCGGGTTTGGTAGTAATAACCACAAAACATAATTGGAACAAGTGTATCTAGATAAGAATATTGTAAATAAAATAATATGAATTTGCGGCCCATATACACATGAAATAAAAGGATAAAGCGTATGGGGATCTTATAGATGGATGGATAAATGAAACAAATATATATAGGAGTAAATGCAAGTAAAAAGCAAGCATATAAGTACCAAAAACATAGGAGAACATAGTGTGATAGAAATTCGAAGACGGGAGGAACAATAATGTGAAGTGGAACGGATATAGCAAGAGCATGTAACAATGATAAACGTACAAATACAGACAACTACTTGAGACCGATTCGACAGATACTAGCAATCTTTCAACACACCTCTAAGAACATGGTGAGCGGTATATAGTTATCAGCGGAGGCGTCCAGTGCCTTGGCAATAAATGAGCACTGAATTAATCCGACGCCTTGCCTGCGGCACTGGAGGTTTATTTACTTATTTGTTTTATTTGTTTTCATTTATTGGGTTTCTTACAGCCATATAATTAATCAATCTTTGAAGAAAAGACAATAATTGATGCACAGAGTTTTGGGCCAATTACGCGAAAACACATACATACAATCGATAAAAGAATAATAAAAACATGTCCAATAGTGGGTTGTGTGAGTGTGTATCTGTGTGTTTATTTATTTGTTTATTTATTTTGTTTTGGGAAAAAATTTAAAAGCAAAACGATCTTAAAAATCTTCCACTGAATTTAAAAATTTAATTTAACTTACATTAATAGTTTATTGTGTTATAGCGAATAGTACTCTTCCAGTATTATATTGTTCGAGAATATTCACTGTCTATGTAACATAGTTATTTTGTGGATCAATCTTACTGCCAATAAAAATAATAATAAATGGTTATAAATTATGTTTAAGCTCCGCAACGGAGGGAACTAATACGTCCCTGTGCGCGGAGAGTCGCGGGCAAAAGACAGGATTCATTGGGGACCCACGAGAAAAGATCGCCCAAAATTAATTTAAAATTAGGTATAGTACCTTTGGATGATTGTTATATCTAGGTATGCAGTGTGCACGTGGTGAATATATGGAAATTGATCCCATGATATAGCGGCCAAGAAACGTTAAATTTCCGATAAAGACGGGTGGAAATACGAGGGAACGGGGCATAATAATGGTAGATAATGAAGAAACATCAACTATGATTAGGGGAGTACCCGATAGATTGTAGTTACGGTTGATCAAACGACAATATGGACTGAACTTAGAAATTAAATATTAAAAATTAATTATCGCGCTTGTGAAGCGAGTTCAATTCGTCCGAAGCCACTGAGTCCGTCCCAAATAGGCACGGGGATGGAGATAGAGACGGCAATAGGAGGTGGGATCAACTGACATATCCGAGTGGAGATATGGTTTTTTTTTGCCAAATTGAATCTTAGGAACAAAGAATTTGGTTTCAAGGAAAGTAGGATATTGAAAATCCTGGAAACACACGACTTAGGACCTTTGGCTGCTAGGGGGGGTTTAAAATGTCAAGACACAGCAGAAATCAGGGAGTTGGTGACGGTCTACGAGAGCGCAAAATCTGCGTCGGTTGTTTTTTTCGAGTGATAGAACCGTGAGTGAAAGTTACCGTCGACTTAGAGTGCCTCAGTGAGTGAAAATTATAGTGAAAATTATAGTGAAAGTGTGTACGGGTAAATATACTCTTCGACATTGTTGGTTGCTCACGTTAAAAGAAAAGGGGGGTACGGGTTTGATTTTATTTTATAAAGGGTAATTAATTTGGCATATTAGAACTTCGGAAATTACTGCGCTTTATTAAGTTGATTAGTCCGGCATATATAGAACTGATATTTGCAGATCTCCGGAAACTAACTGTGCGTTATAAAGATACCTATTTTATGCTAAACACGTGGAAATTGTTAATAAATCTTGTAAAAATACCTATCTTATGCTAAATACGCGAGGTCCTGTTAAAAGAGTTTTAACTCAGAGTACGGGATTGATTTTATTTTATAAAGGTAATTAATCTGGCATGTCGGAACTTCGGAAATCACTATGTTCTATAAAGTTAATTATTTTTGTCGTCTTACTAGGTTCACAGAATAATATTCGCAGAATTTCAGGAAACGGTAGAGTTCAAATTTAGTTAAATTCTCGTTTTACTAAGTATAGTATTGGCGGATCTCTGGAAACTAGCTGTGCGTTATAAAGATACCTATTTTATGCTAAACACGCGGGAAGTTGTTAAAAGATAAAGGAGTTGTTACTAACAGATTCGATTTTAAATAAGTCTTATAAAAATACCTATCTTTTGCTAAATACGCGAGGTCTCATTTTATTTTTTACATTTGTAAGGCATATAATTCGTTATATGAAATGTTTCGATTAGACCGGGTTTATTTTAGTTATCGAAAGAATATTTAGTTTATTTTAATATTTTTTTTTGTTTATGGTTAATAGTAAGAGTCCGTTAAAATTATAGCGAGTAAATTCTGGGATTAAAAATACGTCTAGTGAAAAATATATGGCTGATCTCGCGGGGTATCAGGTTCAGCCCATAATAATCTAGATTTCCATTTCGTTTAAAATTATATAGAGTAATTTCGTGAGAGTCGGGATTTATTTACAATTTTACAGATGTATGAAATTTCATTATTCTAAAAAATTATATATAATAGTCTCGTGGGGGTCGGGGTTTATTTACGGTTTTACAGAAGTACAAGTTTCACTATTTTATAAAGTATATAAAATTGCTTCCGTTCGGCCCGGGTTATCTTATATTGTATAGGAAAACATAGGTCCCGCGTTATTAAAACATATAAACA
>JADDOH010005772.1:0-58839 GCA_016648135.1 Agrypnia vestita | reverse complement strand
GAATGGGAGGGCGAAAATATCCTAAAGCATAAGTATGCAAAATTTGAGTCGAATCGTGCAAATGATGTAGCTTTGTATAGAGAACAGACAGAAATGTAGAAAGGCAGACAGACAGACAGACATTGAGTTTTGTAAGTATAGACATCACAATACGATTGGCTGCACTTTCTCACTACATCGATTCAAACGTTTTATTTAAGCAAAGACGACCGAATGTTATCAAAAAATTAGAATTTGAAAAATATTATATCTAAATATTTATCAATATTGAAAGGGTAGGTACCTGCGTCTTTTTTTCAAATAATTTGTGCGAATTCGAATGCAACGTTGTGTCAAAAAGAATTTTAGGAGTTTTAATATTGTGGACAATTGAAAATTTACATTTTTATTTATATAAATTAATAGTAGGTATATGAAAACAAATTAGGTATACAAAAACATCCTCGTAATCTAATGTAACGTTGTGCCAAAATTCAAAGCAATCGGTGAAGAACTCTCAGAGATTATCGATTTTGTACAAACAAACATCTACATTTTTATTTATATACGTAGATTATTAAGATTTTTTGGAAAATTTTAAATAAAATTAGGTTCCTCTATGCCTATCATATAAATTTTTTTACCTAAAGCATCTATGTACTCACTATTTAGAAGAGAAGATGCTTACTGCTAATTGTATCCACTAATATTTATGTATTTCAGATATACATAGTATTATCTAAAATTCAACAGTTATTACATTACCACAAAATAGACTTCACAGGTGACGACACATTATCATTTTTGACGGTCTCAATCAAGCAGTATCTGAGAATGAACAGAAGGTGATATAGAGAAACTTTACATATTTGATATGTGACCTGGACCCGACTATATTAAGAAAAGTGAATGGACATAATAAAAATTAAGTATGTCTATTGTCAATAACTTTAGGATCCAACCATTGTTTTCATTATGCAAATGGTTGATTAGACGCCATAAAAATCTTGATTACTAAGTATACATATACAAACTACTATGATTACATCATGCAAAATTATATAGAAATGTATGCAACATTAATAGAGAAACATACAAAATAATGAAATATAAGAATATTATATAACAGTCAATATAAAGGAAACATGCAATGTTTTGTTCTCCATATTTTCAGTGTTTGCTGTTTACCCTGTTCAGGCACAGTAATGGATCTATGTATATATATGGATTTAAAAGCACTCACTGCAGCTTAATGATGAATGTTTGGTGTGACATAATCTTTATTGTATCTCAAATATTATGGTAGGAATATAAAAATATCCTTTGATTTTCTAAATATTTGCTAAGATATAAGTCAATATGTATTTAAATTTGCCACGCCACACCTGAAGTAATCGAGAGATAATAGTAAATATGTTCCTATTCATCTGAGCAGCAAAATACGATAATGACTTACCGGGATTTTACTTGTCTTAAGGAACTCGAGAAGAGCTTCTAATGAGCCAAGGGTTGAAGCCTGGACGTAGACTCCCCGATCTGACAGTCTGATGCTGGACAGGGCCGATTTCAGGTCCTTTGCCACTTCCTCTCTGCAGACAAGCAAATTCAACTACATAATTAGGAGTAAATAAAAGTATAATGACTACAAAAGCGCAACTTGGATATGATAAATAGAAACTGTCTAAATAATTTAGATATCACAATTTTAAAACATATGCATAAATAATAATTTTGAAAAGTTAACAGATTCTAAGGTTTTAGGTAAAAATGTGTGATTAATATAGTGCTTCTTATATTTGAGCGATGTGTTTTCACTTGGTTTTTAAAATGTATAATATTATATAGAATTATATTTTCACCTTTATTTTTAATCAATTGTTAATTGTTTTACATATATTTTTTATTTTATTTATTATATTATAATTTATAGTTAATTTTTAATTAATTATTAATAATTAATTGCAGTTACATAACCAAATTTATTTATGAACTAAAGTGCGTTTACTGGCTCAAGAATGTTGGGGTAAACAATGTTCAGTGCGTGGCCATCACGTGATAGGGTTTTGCGTAAGGGCACCGGTTATAGGGCGCGGTAAAAAAATACATTTATTTATTAACTAGCTGTGCCCGCAGCTTAGCCCGCGTGGAATTCAGTTTGAGACTGTAAGAGCATCAGTGAAAAATCAATATAATCTAAACTACTCGTCCAAACAATATTGTGTAAAAAAGCAATTTTTGTCTACATACAATTCCCTCACGATAAACATTTTTTTGGATAAGAATTTAACATTACCTACTTAAATTACCCGACAGATTAATATTAATTTTAAATATATATTTTATTCATATTATAACAATCTGTGAATCAACGTTAACATATATGTCGTCGTGGACTTTTTTATAGAACTTTTTACAACTTCTCCATATAAATTTATATACATATTTACACGGGTGTACCAGAGCTAGCAGCAGAAATTTGGCCGGTATGTTTGTTTTGTATTCCTATGTAATGAGTCTAAAATGTTCTAGCAACCATGATCTAATATCAATAGTTATGGAGATATGTAATATCAAAGTTTGCATTTTTTTTTTCAATATTTCTGACTTATTTTTTGTAATAATAAGTCAGAAATATTGAACTATCATTACAGTAACTTATTTCGATTATGAAAAATTCACTTGCTTTAGTACAAGTCGAATAAAATGATAAAAACCTTATAGAATAGAAAATTTTTTATCATTTTATCAATATAAATTACTGTAATGATTCAACTTTTCAACTTCTTCAACTTTTAGCAAAAAATAGAAATATTAAAGAAAATGCAAAATTTGATATTGCATGTCATATATCATTCCCGATAAAGTTCCTTCTTTGACAGAAGGATGGAACATCGTACCTTCTCTTACACGAGTGCTTATCATGTAGCCGTCGTAATACACCCATGTCTACCGTTTACCATCAGTATCGGTGTGACGTCACTGGCCATGAGCGAATCGGTATTAACTCGTGTAAGTTACTGTAATGATAGTTCAACATTTTGCAAAAAATAAGACAGAAATATTTAAAAAAATGCACACTTTGTTTAATATTGCATATCTCCATAACTAATAATATTAGGTCATGGTTGTTTGAACATTTTACACTCAAATATAATATAGCCAGGAATCTACCAGCCAAGTTTCTGCTGCTAGCTCTGATACATCCTGTATTTATTTTATGAAAATTTTAAAGCCGTTGTGGCACTTATAATATAATTGTGATCAAATACATATACTTGTAATAATGTCCGCTTCCACGATGTAGTAGTTATTGAGATACACTATAATTACAGTGAATGTTCCAGTATTCAATTTCCAATAAGATAACACGAATAAAATTTAGGTATTCAAGGTTTTTTTTTCAATTCACCTTTCAGAAAATAAAAATGGGATTGGGAAGCAGACGAGCATTTTATATATTATAATACTATAATAGGGAATTTACAAAGTGGACCTGTGTGATTTGGCCACACAATTAATAAAGTCCTGTCGCTATCTCATTTAAAAATAGTTTAATCGTTAAAAATGCTGACGTAAATAAAAGTACCACAGTTGGTAATCAAGAAATTTTGCTGCCCTATCAAAATATAACTGATTTTTTCTAAAACGCGTGGAGTTGTTTATAAGTAAATTCCTAATCTTTTGAGATTATATTGCCCAAAAGCGTACTTTTTCCAATGATGTATCTAATCAAAAGAAAATAATTTGTAAAATAATTAATCAGAATTATTTTTGTTTTATTTTTAATTGCCTAAAATTGGGAATTCACCCAAACCTCGCTTGACCTCGCTTTGTGCATCATTAAGGGTCGTTTTCACCAATATATTTCAGTGTATTTTTAGAATCTGTTAGTGGCGGGTGTATTGTGTGTAATTAAAGTGTTCCGAATCTGTGTGTTTTTGTAAATTAAAGTACATAGTTTTAATTAAAATACAATGTCTGATTCGTTGATCGCTGAGTGTTCGGGGTTGTCACCTGTAAAAAAAAGACTCAAAACATATATTTCCAGTGCAGAAAAAATGTGTGTCATAAATGTTTTCAAAACGGCAATGGAACAAAATCCATCTATTTATTTAACGGATGTACAAAAAATGGTAGCAACGGCTACGGGCATTAGCTACACATCAGTACGAAGGATCATCAAAGAAAATGGAGTGTTACGATCGCCGAAAAAGAAAAAAAATTTTGATAAATGTGCAATAAGACGAATCGTCCATAACTTTTTTTTCCGGAATGAAATTCCAACAATTGACAAAATTCTAAAAGTTGTTAACGAAGATGACAGTTTACCTAATTTTAGAAGAAGCACATTTTACAAACTTTTAAAATCTCTTAGCTTTAAGTATGAAAAAAGATCTCGCAACGGTATGCTCACTGAGCGTTCTGATATAATACTTTGGCGCCGAAAGTATTTAAACGATATTCGAAAATATCGTTCGGAAGGCAGAAAAATTTACTATTGTGATGAAACTTGGGTGAATGCTGGTCATACCGTGACAAAGGTATGGTGTGACACATCAATAAAATCTTCAAAGGAGGCATTTTTGTCTAGCCTAACAATCGGGTTAAAAAATCCATCAGGTAAAGGGAAACGTTTTATCATAACCCACGTTGGCAACGAGGACGGTTTTGTACCAGAAATGTTGCTAATGTTCGAGGGACAAAAAGGTGATGGGGATTACCACCATGAAATGAATGCGGATGTTTTCGAGAAATGTTCGAAAAATTATGCCTGAATATTGAAGATAATTCAGTCATCGTTTTAGATAACGCTCCTTATCATAGCCGGCAGGCAGAAGCACTCCCCACATCTGCCTGGAGAAAAAACGATATTTTAGCTTGGCTTAGCTCTAAAAATATTAATCATAATCCGACTACTATGGTAAAGGCACAATTGATCAAAATTGTACAGGAGGTGAAAAATCAGTATAAATCGTTTGTCGTTGACAATATTGCCACGAAACATAATAAAATTGTACTGCGTCTTCCCCCTTACCATTGCGAACTCAACCCAATAGAACTCATATGGGCGCAAGTGAAATCCCACGTCGCTAAAAATAACATAACATATAAGTTAAACGATGTGAAAATTCTTTTTGAACAAGGCATTGAGCTTATTACTCCAGCAAAATGGCAAAAATGTATAGACCATGTTATACAGAAAGAAGAAAAGCGTGGGATATAGATATCGCGGTCGACAATATGACAGACAATTTAGTATAAATGTAAATAATGAAAGTGAGACTTCTGATTCTGATTTTTAAGTAATATTATTACGACGTAGTTTTAGTTTTACTTTTAATGCAACAAAATATTTAAAAACATTATTTCCATATGTGCGTGACTGACAATAATTCTTCGTTTGATATCAATGTTCGGGTGTTACAAATATTTTAGGTGAGTTTTCTTTAATTTAGTAATTATTATTACCTATATTTAGTTATTACGGTTTTCAGAAAAACATAACAATGTTTTTGAATTTTGGAAAAAAAACATATTTTGACAGTTAATCATAAAATAAAATATAAGCTAGTGTGTGATCGAAGCTTTACATTTTTGACTGTGGTCAGTTTTTTCAGTTGATCACGCGGTATCCACATGCGCAGTGGTCTTGACTCTGTGAATGGACTTTAGCAAGTTTTTTTTATTTATTTTTTTAATTTTTTTTTATTTTTATTTATTAGAGACACTAACAGGATAATGGGTACATGATACTCAGGTAATAAACATTATAGTGAAGACTATGCCCATTATCTCACCTATCTCACCTAAATTTAAACTGTTCTTTTTTTTCTATACCTTTTTTTTCATTGATATTCTTATAAATAATCTATGAATTTATAACATTTATATCTATCAAATAGTATACTGTCGTTAGGTACCATTCACAGCTTTACGTATAATATCCTATGAAACTTGTCCATTAGATGAACCCCGCCCGTATACGCATTATATTATTTTACGATCCGAGGGCATGGAACAGATATTTTTGTTTAATTTTTCTTATTTTATTTTTCAACATTGATAGCGGGCTGGGTTCCGATATATTTTGATAATAAGATTACCACCTTATTGTCTTTTTAAGCGGTTGTTGAATTTTACAGGTTTGCACGTACACCGTACTCCCGCCAATTCAATTTTATTATACAGCGTGTATCAAAAAAATCTTTTTATATTATTTTAACCAATTAAAACTGCAATGTTTTTAAACGCACTTAGTATAACAATCTGTGCTATTCTGAAAATCTCAATATTGAGATATCAAAACTTTATCCAAATCTTGACAGGTATGTATAACATTGTATTGCCGCCAATTTCGATGTTTTAAGTTTGACATATTTGAAATTAATGAATTCAATCAATTAGAAAGCTCTAATGCGTAAACAAACCTTAAGATAGGTTTTCTGATTGATTGAATTAACTAATTTGTCAAACATAAAACGTCAAAAAACGGCATCACAATGTTATACAATAACTGTCAAGACAGGGGAAATAGCAATATTGCTTAATTCAGAATACCTACAGATGAATGTTTGTTTCAATTGCCACATAATCTACTTTTATCAAAGGGTTGCTATATTAAACCACCGTTTTTAAAATCTTTGAGTCAATTGGGTGAGTCTTGTATAAAATAAAAAAAACGATGGGATATTGTAAGAAATATAATATTTATTTTGTTACATTATTGTTTCTAATCAGAATCGCAAATCAATTCTTCTATGCCGCTTAAATCTTCATCACTAGAAGAATCTGATGATTCACTATCTGTACCTTCATTGATTGTCATTATTTGTTTCTAGTACGTTCCACGGGGAATACTTTTTTCATATATGTATTTTTTTTTTCTGGTAACCTGCTGTTAGACAGCCTATTCTGAATGACTCAGATCATATATTCCTATTTTGGTAGTATATGCTACCAATGAAATCAATCAACCAATATAAATATATATAAAAATAAACCCGTTTCCCTATCCGCCAAGTTTTCTTCACAATCAGATACTACCACCCCCTGGTAGTTATAGTGGTGGATAGCCCTTAGTGTCCCATTTAAAATGTGCGAGTTTGGTGGGGGTGGCTGAGCGTAGGTGGGAGTGGGTGACGAAAATGTGCTTTCTAGCACATTGTTTTGTTATGGGAAGGCCGCAAATGATTCAGATTGTTTCAAAATAGGCGCGACGAATGTGTCGGTAAGTCTAGAAGGTTCCTGTACATTCAATAAATTTCTTGAAAGTTCTGGAAGGAGCGTATAATAAATCAACTCTCCTAATTTCGAATGTACGTCCGTCCGTCCTTTTGTCCATAGCTTGCAGGAATTACAACACCAACACTGATGATGACTAGCTGCTAAGAGGCGCGGGCGCCTGAGTGTGACACGTCAATCAGCGCGCGGCTCAAGCGACACTCGAGGGTCACAATACCAAATTGCACATTTTTATATTATTATTATATTTAGTTTTGGGTTTAAGCGAATAAAGTCAAACAAACGGATTTCTTTTCATTAGTTTTCAGCTTCAAAATCCTGCAATTATAATGTCCCGTGATTTTTCACAGGTGTAGGTAGGTAGAGGGCTAGCCTTTCCTTAAAGTAAATGACTTAGAAATTTAAGTAACTCAATTTAAAAAGTCATTCTTAATATAAATAAATGTAAGGATTCTTTCATTATTTTCATTTATTAAGGAAAACTAATTTGTGAAGTTGCAAGTTGCGTCACTCAGCAGTATTATTCAAAGGTTTTTGGAATTCATTGCATTATAAAGCGGATTGATATTTGAATATAGAAAAATATAAATGGTGTAACAGAGCTAGTCCACAAAACTTTACAGGTAGATTCCTGTCTATATTATGAGTCGAAAATGTTCAAGCAACAAATACGTTATATCAATAGTTATAGAGATAAGTGACATCAAACTTTTCATTTTTTATTTTTAATATTGCTAACATATCTTTTTTTAAACGTTGAACTATCATTTAAGTAACTTATAACAAAATCACTCTCTTTAATACAACTCAAAAACATTATTTAGAATGTTCTTAGATTTTCACGGCTGTTCAGTATCTTCTGGTTTGAGTTTTCTAGGATATTCTGCCTTGTTTCTAAAATCTGTTCGGCCGATTTTTTGGATTCCATTGCGGGGTTCATCGTCACGGCTGATTTGTTGTTATCACAAACCACAAAATTATTTAAACCTTACAGAAATTTAAGAAATATTTTTTGCAAGGGTTTGAAATTTTTTTTGCAAAACTTTGCAGGAAATGTTTTGCTTGGGAAATTTCAACAGTTAAGATAATAAGCGTCATCAAAGTATGCATTTTTTCTTCAATATTTCTGATCTATGTTCTGTAAAACGAAAAAATCTCGTTCAAATATCTGCTGTTAATCTGGAATTAGTGAGATTAGGTGAGGGAGTCCATTGAAATTTACAAAGATCCCAATTTCAATAGAGTTGACAGTTACAAACTATCAAGTTTTTGGCGCCCTGTTCTTACACATTGAAAACTCTTGAGAGACGTCGCAGTAAAGTCCGCCGACGTCACTAGTACATATTGCACACTGGCGACCTCTATTGTAGAAGAAGTGAACACTCCACAACAAAGTGCATATAATTTACGGCCTCGAAAGCGGTAATCAGTCCGCCCTCTACCTCCGCGGGTAAAGGTCGTCCTCCTGATGACGTTGAATAAGAATTCAACAAAACGTCGAGAATCGTTTCTCGGAAAAACATATGGTTCGTATAAAATATCCGCAACCAGTTACAGTCAAATATGTCTAACTACCGTAATAACAACCATAACTCTTTAATAACTAACCATCACTGCCATCTAGCATCGAATCTAGCTCCACACAAGCTGGGTCATTGTCGATATAATATCGAAAAATCAAACTTGCCTCCGGGAGAGGTTATTATACTTTATACTTTCTTTTTTAATTTTTCAATGACCAAATATCAATAGTAAAGGAGATATGCGACATCAGTTTGTGCATTTTTTAAAAATATTTCTGACTTATTTTTTGCAAAACCTTGGACTATCATTACAGTAACTTATATCTAATATGAAAAATTCATTCCCTTTAATACAAGTCAAATAAAATGATAAAATCTTTTCAATTTTAATTTTAATAGTTATTTAATTAATTATCATTTTGAGAGGTATATACATTTAACTATTATGTCGCCTTACCACACTTATTAGTTATAATTTTCATTAAACTTAAATATTTGAAAAAATTTGAATATTTAAAAAAAATCTAATTCAAAGTATTTTATTAAAAAAGCACGAAATCAATGTTTTCATTTTATTTGTCATTTATCATACTAATTTTGAAAATGAAATGATATCAGCTATTGGATAGAAAATTACAGACCTACGCACATTCGAAAATATTATTATTTGGGGATAGCACCATCATTGCTAATTAATATATTTTAATCTTATTTAAAAAGATTAAAAAATTCAAATTTCTTACGTATGAGTTTAAAGCGTAAACGGAAATTTTTTGTCATGGTATAATATAGGTTAAGTACTCTATAATGGTGATTTTTTGTATAAATTTACGTATATTATAAGCCTGATTTTTTCCCGCTTATTGTGGCAACCCTGCATCTTAGTACCGCATATCACTTTTAACCTTGATACTTTGCTTAATGTATCTCCAACTACATAGCACAGTCCATAAAAACGACTGTATTGAAGTTTATAGTATTTGAAGTATTTTTGTTGGAACAAAGATTTTTAATGAAAGCTATTTATTTCCCATAAGTGATTCCCATTATTATGTTGCCTTTTATTTGTTGTTTTATTCTTATTTCAGTTTTTTAGCTAAGAGCATTTAATTCTTTGTAAATATGAAATGTTAGTATTATAAATACAAACAAAGAATGTTCTTTTAAATATTTAAAGCATTAACTTTGTGGTAAGGCATTTTAACTAAATCTAGTTATGTTACTATATAATCACTTGCTGAGATCTTTAGTTTACCGGTTTCAAAACGTTGCCATCTCTTCGTCAGGACAACTGCTAGCTTGCACCAAGGTGCCTACTGGCCTAGAGGTCAAGAATCTGAGGGATGCGCCGGGGAGAGTGAGAGGGGTAACGGTTGCATACTAACATAAATATACTTAAAAACGTTAAAATTATTTACAATTAATTTTAGATAATTTCTTTTGTAATTGTTATTATGTTGACGTTATGCAAAAATGATTTGAATTAAATAGTAAAATGCATGTTCAAACCGTCATGTTGGTTTTCCCAGATTATGTAAACATATTATGTAAATTAAATAAATATTTTTATTAAATAACTTTTTATCTACGTAATAGATTTGTTTCATTTTTTAAAAATATTTTTGAAATATTAAAAAAAATTTAAATATATAATAAATTAACACTTGTTAGTGCCTACATGCAAGTGAGACGTAGATATTGACAAAGAAGGAAAGGAGGATGTGTACTGGACTTTTTAAAAGGAAAATTTAGAGGCTTAGATGCACTGATCTTAGAAAATTAATGTTGACGTAGGCGGTACAACATTATGTTCTTATCTATGTGCAATGAAATAAGTGTGCATGTGCATCTTAATCACTAGACTAACACAATGCCTCGCCAATATTCCTTACAGTTCTAATGTAAAGTTCACATTGTTTCTATTCACGCCTATGCTGACTGTGTAATGAGTTTGTCATGTGCGAATCACTAATGTGGATAGTAATGAGATTAAGAAGCCTGATTTTTCCCACGGAATCTTTCAGTATATAAATTAAGTGTAATGTGTAGCAACCAAGTAAGAAAGGCACAAGATGGCACGACTACATTTTCACAGTTAGTGTGTTCACTTTAGTTAATTGAGAATGCAGGATTAACATATAATTAGTTAGAGGTTACATATCTAAACACGTGGTTTTACGGCCAAATAAATGGTTTTTGGGCGCGGACGGATGATATTTATAACTGCCCAAGCGCTCCAGATGGTCCTATCAATTTACGTATCACCACATTTCAGGATACAACGTATACCAAAAATTTAAATTCGATGTATATACATCAACAAAAAATAAATAAATATTTTTTTTGTTCATTAACAAAATCGACATTTCGATACTTTGAATTTTACTTTTAATTTACTGGGATTATTGGCTTCATAGCATGTTGATAATTCAATAAATTAGTCGTTTATATAAATGTTTTCTTGACAACTATTTAATTTTTAAATTAAACGTATTTTATTATTTTGTTTTACTATTTACTTCTTTATATAAAATTTGTTTTTTTTTTTATACAATAAATGAATAAATAATCAAAACTTGTTTTTTACTGTTGTCAGATCAGCAGACACTATCCCATATCAAGCAAATTTTATTATTCTATCTTTCAACATGACGTGTGGTAGAAGGAGATATGAATAAAGCAATTTTGCAGGAACCCCGACAACAAAACTAAACTTAACTTTAAATGAGCCGTTGACATTGTCACGCTGTAGGATTCTAATTAAAAAAATTGTAAATAATAAATTTCATTTGGAAAATTTTACTAGCACTTTTTAGACTATTCATTCGCACCTGAAAATTATCTGCACTGAAATTTGCATCGTCGCGTTGCACGGTGTGTTATTTTTGCAATCTAGAGGAATTCAATTGATTTTAAAAAACGAAATGGATGTAAATGAATATATATAATATTAACGGTATTTTTAGACTTCAAACGAGCATTTGAAACAATAGACAGGAAAATACTAATACAAAATTAGAAAATATTGGAATTTCAAATATCGCTCTCAACCTATTCAAAGAATATATTAGTGAAAGAAAACAAATAACTTAAATAGGTAGCTCAATATCCGAACCATAAGAAATGAGGAATTCCTCAAGGATCAGTATAAGGACCTATATAATTATATATATATATTACTCAAATAATTAAACACTGCAAAATAAGATTATTCGCGGATGATATACTAATCTACATATCAGGCGAGGATTATACAGACGCAATAGATAAACTGAACTATGATAAATAAATAAACTTAAATTAAATGTTAGCAAAACAAAATATATGGAATTAGGCAAACAAAACACCAAATATAGTGAAAAATGTAAATATTGAGGGTGATCTCATTGAAAAGGTGTATGAAATAAAATATTTAGGTATAATAATAATAATATTGGATTATTTATATAGCGCCATTTTTGTGAAAATTTCACCTCAAGGGCGCTGTAATTTTAGATTCTAAATTAACTTTAGCAGCAAATTTTGAATATGTTCCAAAAAAAATATCTAAAAAAATATTTTTTCTTGGAATATTGAGAAAAAAATTGAATAAAAATAGTGCAGAGTAAATATACAAACTTTAATATCTCTTCACATCAACTATTGTGCTACAGATTTGTATCTGGCCAATGAAGGAAACATCAAGAAACTACAAGTGATGCAAAACAGGTCAATGAGAATCATATTAAAAAAAAGTAAATACACCAGAATACAGAGAAAAGCACTCAATTGGATGTAAATTAAAAAAATACTCATAACTTTCTCATATTTATACATAAAATTTTCGATAAAAAATGGGAAAATATTTTTAGAATAAAATTATTACAAATAGTGATGTACATACACATAATACCAGAAATAGGAATAGAATAAGATTACCATATAAGAAAAAAGTGTATACACAAAATTGTCTAATGTACAGAGGTGTAAAAATATAGAAGAGATGCCAGAAAACTTGATTATAAATAAGATGAATACATTTTTAAAACAAATGCTATAATTATTGTAAAAATAGTGTAGAAGTGTATTATTAATTATAGATTGTACCATAGTTTAGATGTAGATGTAAATATATTGGTTATTATGGATAGTATATTAGTAATAGATTTAAGAATATAAAGCGTTAATACTAGTTAATAAACAAACTGTAATATCAACTAACTTAAGAAATAAATGAAAAAAAAAATAGAAAATAGATCGTTTCACAAGATTGCTCAAGTATTTTCAAATAAAGCGTTTCAAACAATGCGAAAACGAATCCGAAACTAGAGTTCGCGCGCTGGCAGTGAGGGATCCTGAATGAATGGACATCGATCGCTTGAGCTATGAAATAAATAAATAAATACACTCAATCTTGTCATTTGTTAGTGATACCTATTATCATAAAACTTATGACAACTAGTATATTTCCAGCGTGGTAATTGAATTCTCCTAGATAGCTAAAATAACGCTCTGTGCGTCGCTAGGCATCATCGCTTGTGTGCAAATTTCGCTCGCTGACTTAAGCTCGTCTGCTCTCGCTACAAGTCCCGCCTACGGCAGCTTCCTTTCTGTTACTTTCAGGATATCTGATGCGGTAAGTATATATTTTCGGTTAATAAAAGATATCAGATTTTACTGTGGTACGTGCTGAATATGCATACTAAAAAATAATAATACAACACTGAATCCGTTGACTGATAAAAATCTTCAACCAGGCAGGTATCTGATATTAGTCTCTAATATCCTGCTTAGTCGTACAAAAATATAATCATATCTTTATTACTGATGAAAAATGTTATATGGCATTTAATGATAAAAGTCCTAACATATGTTTTATCAACAAATGTAAATTATTCGCTTTTTAGCCGTTTATGGAGATATCTGATGAATGTTCTAAGTATCTTATCTAAAATTGTGTGAGAAATTCTGAGAATCAGAAATTACGTAATTTGTACAAATAATAGAGAAATAATGTTATCAATATTATTTGAAAGTGTTTATGTAGTTATGTAAATTTGAGAGAGAGAGTGAGAATCTGAATTTCTTTATAAATTTACTCAAATATTTATCAAGGAATCCTTCTTCTCATCAGCCGGGACGACAGGTTCCGGTAGTCCAGTCCAGTCCTCGTTCTAGTCGCTCCATCGAGCCCACTTCCAGGCACTACCAGCTTCTCCAATAGGGTGTGTCACTATGAATGGCAAAAATATATATTTGAATGTGATAGATATCAAAAGTCTTATTTCGTTAAGTTACAAGGAAATGCAAAAAAAGTGCGATTTCATCATACTTAAAATATACAGCATACTTAGAATATACTTAAAATCTTGGTATTGTTGTTTTATTTAAATATCTTTTATCAGATTGATTGTGTTCGTTATAAAATAAAAAAATTATGAAAATTTTATTAAAAGTTTAATTACTAAAAAATAGTGGAGCAGAGCTTGCCCGAAAGACCTTAGGTATTTTTCGCTAACAAACTGTCAACATAAACTTAGATATTATAAGGCAGTCTGTGTAAATATTAGAAACAAATATTTTATTACAAATTAAATTAATTTTTGGTTAAATTTATTTTTATTAATCAACTAGAAAAGACATACAGAAAAATCAATTAACGAAAAAACATTTTAACTGCTACCGGGATTTCATTCTATCCGGGGATGGCGCATTATCCAATTTCGCCACGGCAGTCTGGTAAGTTAACGAAAATTTTTCGACCTTGTATGTAGTCTCTTTTTAATTGATTAACATTTTTATTCCATTTTTAAAGGAATTCACTTTTTATAATATACCTTTGCATATCTACTGCTAGACGATGCCAGAAATATATTTTTTTAATTTCAATTTTTGGAAACATTTGATACAACACATATATATTAAAGAAAATACATTCTTAGTGTGAAGTTGCAATTTTAGAACGGTTATACAAAATATTTTTTCGTTAATTTGATTTTTCTGTATCTCTTTTCTAATTGATTAATAAAAATTTGTTCAATAATTCACAGAACTTTGTTCTGAAATTGCAACTTCACAATAAGAATGTATTTTCTTTAATATTTTTTTGTTCGCTTAATGGCCTCGTAGGCAGGATGGGCAAAAAAAGCGGCCCCTAAAAAATCGCCCAACAACTAGCGATATTGGATAGGCCATAACATGAGGCACACAGGCCTGCTTTTTATCATCGTCTAGGGAAATATTTAAGGCAACAATCATAGAGATCAAGCTACATTCATCAGGATATCGGAGATGTGCGCTGTGGAACCTACCAAGAAATGGCTGGCAGGTGACAGAGATGAGTGGAGAGATCGAGTGCTTGGTGCAGAGCAATCCTAAGATTGTGGCCTAAAAAAATGGCGTGCCAGAACTACAAGTTTTAAAAAGGACTATAAACGCAGTATTTAATTACACATGAAAATGAGTACTATTAAATTTGAAAGAAAAAAAATGACACCCTTTTCTCCATGTCATCATCCTACCTACGGACGATGTGTCCAAAAAAATTGAGGATGCGTCGCAAATCGGAGACAGCCTATTAACAATCTTAAGTTGCAACAAAATTTTAACATAAATAAGTAATCAGAGTTTATAGAAAACATTTATGTCAATTCAGTCCAAAAATGTTCACACCACATATCACAGTAGTATTTCGGAAAGTAAGTTGGTAAGTGGTAGTGGTCACCAATTTGAAAATTGATAAGTAAAAAGTCTTCTACCCACGCAATCTTCCGATGTTCTATACAGGGTTATATGGAAAACATTAATAACCTCGCAGGACTATATTCCTGCCTTGATTATGAGTCGAAAATGTTCAAGCTATCATGATCTAATATCAATAGTTAAGGAGATATGTGACATCAAAGTTTGCATTTTTTTTCAATATTTCTGGTTTATTTTTTGTGAAAATTTGGACTATCATTACAGTAACTTATATCGAATATGAAAAAATTCATTCCCTCTAATACAAATCAAATAAAAAAATAAAAACATACAAATTCCAATTGGAAACATTCCAATTGGAATTTTTTCAGAGTTTTTAATATTTTTTTTACTTGTATTGAAACGAATGAATTTTTCGTAATCGATATGAGTTACTGTAATTATGGTCCAACGTTTTACAAAAAATAAGTCAAAAATATTGAAAAAAAATGGAATCTTTGATGTCATATATCTCCATAAGTATTGATATTAGGTCATGATAGCTTAAACATTTTCGACTCAAAATCAAGGCAGGAATATAGTCCTGCGAGATTATTAATGTTTTCCAAATAACCCTGTATATGTATGTCTTGCGATGTGAAGGGTTGCAATACTTTATGAATGCAGGAAGGGTCGATATAAAAAATAAAACAAAGATGCAATGTGAAAAAAACAAAATACAGATGTGTACACGGAAAACATGACACATCATTTTTTTTACTATTTTAAAATTAACCTAAACGCTTTTGCTATGAAAATTATACGCACTTGCAGGTCAAAAATCTAAATTTTAATCCTGTAAGAAATATTATTAACTAAAATATCACATTAGGCTTGATTCTGAAATGTGTAATTTTCGCTAAAAATAGCTGTATCTGTATCTATATTCTGATAATCCGTCGAGATTATTCTTTGGCAGTGCCTGTGAGCTAGAGTTGGACTAATCGAATACTTCAGAAGTAACAGTTACAATTAACCGTTACTGTACATTGTAATGATCTGATTCTTACCTACCTGGGATCTTGTAGCGGGTTGGGATCCCATATGCATAGTGGTGCTTTTGCATCTAAATACCCAAGATGATACCACTAAATGCAGGGATTTTAATGCCTGGCTCAGAAGGATAACCTTAGGAATTGGTAAATGCATGATAAGTATGATAAGTAGGACTCTGCGAGACAGGGACAGTGGACTCATACCTTCTTCCCCTCTGTCACAGTTCGAGAACGGGGGAGAAGGGGTCCTCCGGCATTGAACCACTATGCAATGCTAATAGTCTCAGGTCACGGCTCACCGTAAACTCATTCAGAAAGAAATTCTTTGTGACTCCTGATTGGCCAGTAATGTGCATGCAGCCACAAGCGCACCACGGGTCACCTCCTTCGTTTGGTGAACGATCTGTCCCATTTTATAGCTTTCATTCGGTTGTGGGTTTCCCGTTAGGAAATTATTGAGGAACCTCGCCTTGGGGTGCGACTGCTGTGTTGCTTATCTTTTCTGGTTTTTCTCCTTTTTCAGTCTCTGGTTTAACTTTCTTTTAATTTCCCGATGTTATATGATTTTGGTTGTTTCCCTGGCCTTATTTTTTTCTTTTTCTATGTTTCGAGATTTGATCCCTGCCAGTAGAGGTTTTCTGGACTGGCGAGTCTTTAACGTTTTGGTGACGTTCTTTTATTTGCTTTTTCCAATTGGAATAGTTTTTGCGTTTTATTAAAACTGTCTCTATGGTGTACCTATAGCATGCATGTATCGGGTTTTCGTCGCTCCAAAGAGGACCTGATTAGGAATGCAAGGAAATTGGGATGTTTCCGTAAGTTCGTTGAGGTGTGGGCTTCCAGTGAGAGATCCTGTGGGGACCTGCGTAAAGGGTGATGAAATATATGAGAAATATGAGAAAATCCATAATTTTATAAAAAAAAAAAAACACATTATTTTCTCTTCTCTCTCATTTGTACACCGCAGCCTCCATTTTCAAGTCAGTTTTAAGGATTTCTGTCTTCTTTAAATTTAAATTATTCATTAATTTGTACAAGAGATTTTAATCTTCTAAAATTCATTTTATTGATTATTTTATTTATGTTATGTTTTATTATTATTTTTAACTTTTTTACAGTATTTTGGGTTTGTTGTTTATTTGAATTTACTTTTTTTTATCGTTTTTCATTTTATGCTTTTTATTTTACTTTTCTGTTACTTTCCTACGTCGTGTTTAATTTCGTTTCGTAATGTTTTATGTTTTTCTTACTAAATTTTGTTATCTCCTTTCCTATGTACCCAAAAGACAGTGACGTGATTTTGGCAGGGTTGAGTGCTTTAGTATTAAAATATCAATATGGATGGCGTAAGTGTAAGTAAATACCATGGGTATATCACTTCATTATTTTTATGAAACCCACGCCTTTGTGTTTTATGAAATATTCAGCGGTGAGAGTTACAAGCAAAGGCAAAGGGACGAGCATTTTATCTGAACTACCACTAGTGAGATATCTATAATTTATTTTATTTAATGATAAGGAAAGAAAACAGTAATTGAGTTCTAAAAAAATTAACGAAATTGTAAATAACATATAATTTATAATATAAAAAGTAACTTTTATATGAACTAATTTCAATACTAAAGAAACAGTAAGATAATATGAATAATAAATAAAAGAATTTAAAAGGCTTTATATAAAAGCTTGCAAGCGAAGATGTATGAATGTGGATGAGGCAAGACTTATATGTAAGTACAGAAGAATGTGGCGCTCTGTCATCTCTGTCTACCTTCACGAGGAAACAGCGCGATGGTAAGTATATGAAAACTGTTTCGTGTCTCAGGAAGAACAAATTATTGATTACAACAATTAAAAATCATTAAACATAATCCATTTATCTTTTCCTCGGGCAATTTATTTTTCATCTTGAGAATCGATCAATATTTAAATGAACATGGTTCAGGATTAAAATATCGAGTTTGTTTAGCTTACGGGAAAAACTGTTTTGTAAGAGTCACAGTTTTATATAAAAAAAAAATAACCGGTTTATGCGAGAATCTTATAGAAAGAAATATACTCATCTTACTGTGGACAACTCTTATCTTCGATAATTGAAATTTTTACATTAACTTATCAGTACATTATCAGTTTCAAAAGAGTTTTGCTTCGGTGGCAGAGATATGATAGTTCGTACCAGTCTGCTTTAGGAGAAACTGAGTGGCTAGTGACTTTTTATCAATATTGGTGTTCAGGATTATTTCTATAATCTTCATTTTTGGATATTTCTCAATAGCATCGCTTCACAGCGTCAGCCGGAAAATGTTTCGTAAGTATTAAATGCGATTATTTTTGAGCTTTTTCAGTCATTTTTTCAAATCGCTGAAGCAGTTACTTGGTAATCGATGGCGACAATGACGAAGATGATTATTATAACGACAATGACGATAATGGCATCAGTGGTGGTGGCAAAGATGACAATAATGTTACTTATGCATTTTCTTAATGATGATTACTTACAGCATGGTCCAAAAAAGGGGAGTCAGTGAAGTGCACATTGTGCAACAAGTCGTCTGCGGCCAATTGTGAACTGGACCCCTGCGGCCACAGTCCAGCGTGTGATGGATGCTCTCATAAAATGTTATATTGCCCTGTGTGTGGTGCATTCATTGTTGAGTAAATCGTCACGAGCAGCATTTATTATAATTGCTTTGATATCCATTATGATTTCATTTTCAACACTTCACTTTACATTTTATTTACCTTAACTTGATATCATCTTCTGATTTATACTCATGCATACTTTACGTTGTTGATCACTAGTGTTCAAATTTGATTTTTCAGCTCGACGACTGGGAGTGAAAAAAGATGATTTTAATGCACAACAAGGTAAGATCCCAATTGAAGTGTTGCATGTTTAAAGCTCGACTCCGATCACTCATCAGGTTAATGTTAATTCACAACTCCTACTCGACTGTGTAAATATTATTTCCGTCGATATCCTCTAAATGAACCTAAATTAAATGTCCGTTGAAATCGAATTGCCATACCATTCTTTACCATAGTTTCCCACCTAAGTATAAGAGCCCAAAAGCTCTTAAAGCTTTTCTAAAGTTAAGCTTATAAAAAAAATCCGCGATCCTTCGTCATGTTTCAATGATCGCCTCTTACCTTATCCTCCCTCCACATCTAGTGACATCTCACAATACTATGTCATCTATCAAACACCCATCGTTCCAGCCAGAAGCTTCCATTATAGCACATTATACCTTCTTGGTTATTGCTCCGTCTAGTCCAGCGGTACTCAACCTTTTTTCTTCGGACCATATACACAAGTTACACGGGCCGCAACATTATACTGACGTGACGAAAAAAATCATACAGGAAAAACAGTATTCATTGATTCAAGATTAGGGCGCGTCCTTTTGATTAATCAACAAATATTTTTTTTACTACCTATAACAGATTGATAATCTTATCTTCCTACATGAAATTTATTTTCATCATATTCATATACTCAAAATACAATAATGAAAAAAAAAATTTAAAACTTACGTATATCGTTTATTTTTGTATAGTGTCCTGACAAAAATAATAGATCAATTAATAATAAACGCATACGAAAATATGATATAGGTATGAGTACGGATTCTAACACTTTATTACAGACGTAACGGGGGACGAAATTATAAAAAGAAAAAACTTTCAGAGTTGAGTAAACTACATTGTGGCGGGAAACCATAAAGACACGATGTATTAAAAATACAATATCGATTTGTACAACGATTTGGATATACTCCAAATATTGTGTGAATTATTTGAATAATATTTACAGATTTCAAAAAAGCTTTCGACACACTGGAACACGAGATTTTACTTACAGTAATGGATGAATGTGGAATACGAGGATCACAAAAAATGGCCAAAAAATTACACGACGAATACAAAACTTAGATACCTCTGTGGTTGAAACAATCTATGGTTGAAACAAATGCTTCTTAAACCATAGAGATCTCCGCCGCCGGTTTTTAAATGGCAGGAGTTTGTCTTTTTGTTCGTGCATATTTCAAGATATTAAAAACTTACAATGCCAGATATTAAATCTGTTTCGGGCCGCATGTAAAAGCTAGGCGGGCCGCAGGTTGAGTATGGCTGGTCTAGACCATTGTTATTTCACCGTGCACCATATACTGTCAATAGTTCACTACCTGTCTTATTATAAGAATTCTGCTCATGTGCAGTTACATGGAACGGAACCATGGACACTCACTTATATGGTACAAGAGAGGCTCGAAGCATTTGTGATATGCAACAAAAAACGACTTCTAAAAACAAGCCACTTTGATTGGGTTACTATCTCAATGTGAAGATCTGGATGCGAAAGTCAAAATTCTCATCAAAATCATAATAACCCAGCAATTGTAATATTTTGGCTATAAAATATCAGATCCTGTATCCATGACAAAATTATGAGCAGAACAGGTCTTGGAAGATTTTGGACATCCTGACTAAAAAATGCGGCAATGGTTAAGAAAATCTACAATCCAGCTATCGAGCTGCTACAGACAAGATATTGATCTCTGATGTTACACAGTGATTAGTGATGTAACAGGATAAGTGCTTAAAAAGTTACTTTAACTTTCTAGCAAAAAACTAAAAAAATCTTGCCTAAACATGATACAATACAAAAAATAAGACGGACAAATTGCAGAGAGGAGAGTGGTGGATCCCAGAAACATTAGTCGTAATAAATTTGACTGGACTTGCAAGAGACAGACGAGTGCCCATCAGACTGAGCCATGAGGACGATATCAAGGAGCGGATGGTGCTCTGTAGTGGAAGGTGGTCATTTTCTCCGTGTAACCCAATAATAAAAAGAAACTCCATTCCATTTCATCTTAGTTCTACTGTAAAAATCCTCATTCCTGATGCTATCTCGAAAATTCGTCAAAGCTCTTTTAATGCCTTACGGTTTATCTTAATCTTGTGGATGGTACCTGTTGTAGATACCCAAGCTTCAGACTGATTAAAGACGTATCTCTACGTATTTTACCTTCCTTAGAACATCTGAAATCATGATAATAATAATATGGTTTTATTTTTTAGAGCGACAGTCGACCAGCTCCGAGGAATGTTTGGTCTGCAGTCAAGTGTCTAAAGTTGGGAAGTGTGTTCTGCAACCCTGCGGGCACTCACCAGCTTGCGAGAGGTGCTCCGCCACACTGACGGAATGTCTTATTTGTGACAAACGAATTGGTAAATTATTTAAAAATATTATATATTGAACGTTTTGCAAAAAATGTTAAAAATGTATCTGTATATTTTGTTTATTTTTTGTACATTTATTTCTATTTAAGTTAAATATAAAAGTTTTGGTTAGACTATGCCTATCTCGCTAGAAATATCTGTATTGAGACAGACAGATAGAGATAGTTTACAATGCTATGTAGATACAAAACACAGTGTGTAGATATATAGTAAAATAATTACTTTTATTTGATAAAGTATTATACATTAAAGTAGAAGTAAGAAATATATCATATATATGAGGTTACAGTGAGTGTGTTTAAGTAAGTGTACCTATTTTATCTCTCTCCTTGTTTCGTATCCACTGTTTTATTTTGTATTTTATGTTAAGGTTGTAAATTGTGGTTATCCCAGGTTGTATTCATCAAGCATGCAATTAAGTAAATTGGGTCCAAAATAGTTAAAGCTTCTTTGTCCATACGTGGTATATAACATAGTATGGTATATATTATTTGAGACATTAAATTTAAACAGTTTTGACGCATACCATCAAGTGTAAGCTGAGATAAGATTTAGATACTCTTTCAGGTATCTAATTTAACATAGTTACTCTTTATGACCCTGACAAAAGCACTGCACCTTTTCCCCTCTACCCCCAAACATCTTTATTATTTAGAACCAACGAAAAAGAAAGCGCAACCCTCCCTCTTAACTTCTAAATTAGTTACAACTAATTCTGAATCCCAAGCCAGGCAGGGTACAGACAAGATAGTATTATTTTATGCAGTAGGACGTGTTGATTTTTTTTTTAACAACCGCCAATTCAAAATGTTTGACTTAGAATAGTATACAGGATGTAACAGAACTAGTTCACAATGCTTTACAGGTGAATTTATGCCTTAATTATGAGTCAAAAATGTTCGGTCAACCATGAGCTTATATCAATAGTTATGGAGTTATGCAATATCAAACAATATCTATCTTGCATTTTTTCTCAATATTACTGACTTTCTTTACTGTAACTTATATCGATTACGAAAAATTAATTCGTTTCAAAGCAAGTTAAATAAAATGTTAAAAACCCTGTAGAAATTCCAGTTGGAATTTTTTCCAATTAGTATTATAAGGTTTTTATCATTTTATTTGACTTGTATTAAAGAGAATGAATTTTAATATTCTATAAATGTTACGATGATTTACGAAAAATAAGTCGGAAATATTGAAAAAAAGTAGGTCCACAACAAGCCATTAGTGATCTGGAAGCTGTTCCGTGCCTTCGTCCTAACGTCGTGGAAAATAATAATTACCGACTTGCGCAAGCAACTAATGAATCTAGAACTCACAATTTCAACCCCCGAGGTGAGTTTTATGTTAATATTTCACGGGTGTCTTCAAGATATTACATGAATTGTCTAATTCTTATGCCTATTCTAGCTCCGCAACAAGCCATTAGTGATCAGGAAACTATTCAGTACTTTCGTCCTAACGTCTTGGAAAATAATAATTACCGACTTGCGCAAGCAACTAATGAATCTAGAACTCACAATTTCAACCCCCGAGGTGAGTTTTATGTTAATATTTCACGGGTGTCTTCAAGATATTACATGAATTGTCTAATTCTTATGCCTATTCTAGCTCCGCAACAAGCCATTAGTGATCAGGAAACTATTCAGTACTTTCGTCCTAACGTCTTGGAAAATAATGATTACCGACTTGCGCAAGCAACTAATGAATCTAGAACTCACAATTTCAACCCCCGAGGTGAGTTTTATGTTAATATTTCACGGGTGTCTTCAAGATATTACATGAATTGTCTAATTCTTATGCCTATTCTAGCTCCGCAACAAGCCATTAGTGATCAGGAAACTATTCAGTACTTTCGTCCTAACGTCTTGGAAAATAATAATTACCGACTTGCGCAAGCAACTAATGAATCTAGAACTCACAATTTCAACCCCCGAGGTGAGTTTTATGTTAATATTTCACGGGTGTCTTCAAGATATTACATGAATTGTCTAATTCTTATGCCTATTCTAGCTCCGCAACAAGCCATTAGTGATCAGGAAACTATTCAGTACTTTCGTCCTAACGTCTTGGAAAATAATGATTACCGACTTGCGCAAGCAACTAATGAATCTAGAACTCACAATTTCAACCCACAAAGTGAGTTTTATGTTAAAATTTCATAAATTTCTTCTAGTGATTACATAAATCATCTAATTCTGTACCCATTCTAGCTCGACAACAAGCCATTAGTAATCAGGAAACTGTTACGTACTTTCGTCCTAACGTCTTGGAAAATAATGATTACCGACTTGCGCAAGCAACTAATGAATCTAGGACTCACAATTTCAACCCCCGAGGTGAGTTTTATGTTAATATTTCACGGGTGTCTTCAAGATATTACATGAATTGTCTAATTCTTATGCCTATTCTAGCTCCGCAACAAGCCATTAGTGATCAGGTAGCTGTTCTGTACCGTCGTACTAACGTCGTGGAAAATAATAATTACCGACTTCCGCTAGGAACAGATGAATATATTGCGCACAATCTCAATTTACAAGGTTAACATTTTTCACAGGTGTTTTCACGTGTATTTTCAAGTAATCATAGTTTTTTTACTTGAATAACTTATTATTTACTCCTTCTTTATCTTCTTTCTTCTCCATTTCCCGAGCTTTTCTGCCTCTTCCAGGTCTTTTGGCTACGTCGAACACTTTTTCATTTCTTTTGAGCATTTTGAAAATTTATTTTTGTAACGTAACAGAAATACATGTTAGTTACAAAAAATCTGTAAGCTATTCAAATTTTACGTAACCAATAAACTGAAATGAATTAATTTTTTGTGTAGGGGTTAAATTTTGTTTTGCAAGTGTTAATTTTTTTATTTCAGGTTCAATATAGTTTTTAGTATTTTATTAAAACTGTTAGTATAAATTCCTCATTTTTGGTTGGGAAACACGGCGTTTTGTAACCACAAGCGACCACTGATGTTGCTATTGTTTAGTGCATTTGCACTTCACTTTGTTAACTCTAGCAGTTTTATTTATTGTATTATTATAATGAATTATTGATCCTGTTAGCATATTGGTCTTTTCTATTAATTTATTGTAAACAATATAATACAGGCATCAGCCAAGTTGTACGTAGCTGAATACATCCCTTTGGGTAATTGGATTAGATTTGTGAATCAAATTGATTAAAATAAAAGAAAGGTTTATTTAATCTTTTAATTTTACAAAAATAAAATTTTACAATTCATCTTCAAGTAGTCAGCAATTTAAAAACTATGTACATTCCAAAAAAGTATCTCTTAGTGCATCCTGTATATGACATTTTTCGTTGTAAGTCAGTACAGTACCAATGTATACACTTAATATTTTCAGAAATGAATGTTGTTCGTTACGACAATACTGTGGCAGTGAGTAGGGGAATGCCTTCTGGCGAATCTGGAGAGCTCTGTCTCATCTGCGCCATGAGGAAGAGCAGCACAATTTTCCAGTGCGGCCACAGAGCTTGTCCGGAATGCGCCTCCTGGTTATCCATCTGCCACATCTGCAACAAGCCGACTCACTTCGCCAGAGCTCAGAATGATGTACCGCTACCTACTTACAATGGTATGATAAACCGAGAACCTAGTACACCTTAATTTTCTACCATAAATGTTTGTGGTGAATACGAAGGCTTCAGGGATTTTATCTATATGGAATCTCACGTCTGAAGGGTTCAAGGGTTCACTACTGAACCCTCATTGATATAGTCAAATACTGCTCTGTTTACGCTGACCAAAATATGGAAAAACCGTCAATCTGATTTTAAATGTTCGACTTGTCAAAAGTTCATATATTTTTTAAAGCATCGTAAAGAGTCGAAATATTGACTCAGGATGGAAAAAAACAGAATTACGCTCGATGCCTTCGTTATATGGTACTGGTTGATATCGTGATGTGATATTGTATGCTACGTATTATGCGATGTATGCTGCGTAGGACACTTTTATTATATGGTGTTGGTTGAAGTTGTGCTATGGCGTTATATGCCGCGTATTTCATTGAATTTTAATTGAACGCGTGCCTCTATTCTTACTCCGTACAAAACAAAGGCATTCTGCTATAAGAAAAAGGGATTACTTTTAGAATTGATGATCAGTGGGAATATATAAAGGTGGAGGGCCAAAAGTGAATCAAACAAATAAGATAGACATACCAAGTCCGGACGCAACTTTCCTCGATACAAATCGCTTCTTTTCCATGTTTTTGTATTTATTAGGCATTTACATGTAACGTTTTCTTTCAGATATTTTTTTGACGAGTTTTAACTTATGTACAATTTGTTACTTATTTATAATTACTACGCTACCGGTTTCGACACGTCTGTGTCATTTACGAGCGTTACTTAAAATAAAATAAAATGTGTAAGTACTTATTAGGTTTTTTAGGTGGTGGGGGTGATCTGCGTGATGGGAGGGGCGAGGGAGGGAACATTATTAATAATGGTGACTTACAAGGGGCTATTTCTTATGTTTCCGACACCGACAATTTGAATTTTTTTTTGACATTAGTGTATTTAACGGTACATTTGTCTTTTTTTAAAGTGTGGACAATTTCTAACAATGGATTGAAAATTCACAATAATTTTTATTTCTTAAACAAAGCTCATGTTCCCTCATCCTAGTTTTAATTTTTTTTTTGCTGGAAAAATTCTCCAGCATTTTACACCACTTCTAAAATTAAAAATTTAATGAACAACAAAGACTCTTAACATAAATGGAAAAAAGCGGCATCCACACATTAGAATGCAATGATTGTGATGCACAATATGTAGGAAAGATCACGAAAAATTTTAAAACCAGCATAAGAGACCATGAACTTTGTTTGATAAATAACAATTATTCTGAATTTCTAACTATTGTTAGAAACTGGCCACCCTTTCAAAAAAGATAAATCTACGTTTAAATATACTAATGTCAACAAAATTTTCAAATTATCTGCTTTAGAAACTTAAGAAATTAACAAAAAATTAAAATCAATTATCAACATTATCAACAAAATTATAGCCCCCCGTCACTATTATTTAACGGTGGTCCCTCCGTCGCCCCTTCCACCCCCCAAATCACCGCCACCGCATAAAAACACCTAATACAGTACTTGCACATTTTAGTTTAGTTTAAATAACGATCATTAATGACACGGATGTGTCGAAACCGGTAGCGTAGTGAACATAAATAAGTAACAAATTGTAAATAAGTTTAAACTTAATAAGTTTAAAAAATGGCTTCTTTTCCACACCAGATTTCGCCTTAGTTGCAGTTTTCATTCTATCATTAAGTCCGTGCTAATCACTCCCCTCCAAAAATGTTGTTAGTGGTATTTTATTTTACAGTGCACCGACCTACGGACAGCCACCTGGCTCCCCACCAAGGCAATGTGGTAGCGAGGAGCGGTCAGTCTTTTGATGAGGATGCCGGCAGCCGCTGCTGCCTCTGTCTGTCACAGAAAGAAACCCTGACTTTCCGGTGCGGCCACAGTGCGTGCCTTGACTGCGCATCTCTGTTGTCCATCTGCTACGTCTGCAATTGTGCTATTGAAAAGAGCCCCCTAAATAATGGTGAGCTTTTACAGTATTTTTCATCATCATCTTACAACCCCTTACCCTAGGACGTTCAGGATCTCAAAGATCTCAGGGGGACAAAGCATTAGTTAAAGGGTGGGAGAAAAGGATAGTGGTTACTTTGGGAGACAGGGAACAACTTTAAAATTAAGAATGGTCTTAGGTTTTCACGGCCACTCAGAATTTTCTGGTTTATGTCTTCTGGGATATTGCTGCTTCCGCCACGGTATTGGAACACATAAACCCTGTTGATGGACCCTGCAATGGGTTCCGAAGCGTCGGCTAGAAAGGTCGTAATAATACGGCATAATACCCCAGAATACAAACCAGAAAACTTTAAAATTAGACTATCGGATAAGTTTATTCGATTATTCATCAGTGATTGACTTTTATTTTAATTTGATCCATCATATATCTGTTGAGAGTTTTGCAGTACTAAACAAAAAAAATGTAAAAAAAAATATACAAGTAAAATTAAAATAATTTAACTCTTAACTTGTATTTAGTTAATATATTTACTTATTTATTATTATTACCAACGCCCTAGTGGGCGTTTGTAAGAATTTTATACAAACTTAACATAACAAACACAAATTGTAGAAGGTAAATTATTTTAGTTATCCCTCGCCTGTTGGTCCTGAGAAGAACCATTGTACTCCTGACATTTCGAGCAGATCGTACTACTCATCTTCAGGGGGCGGTGACATTGAAGTGTCACTCTTAAACGATCGTTAAAACAGGTTGTTCGAGGTCGATAGTTCAGGGCAAATTTCAATTCATATAATTATACTATATATATAATACTAGCGGCCCACCCCGGCTTCGCACGGGTATTTAACAAAAGTTTCAAAAATTATAAATTCTAACACACACACATACACCCTTCTTTTTGCGTCGCAGGTTACTAAAAAAGAGTACATTATAAAGAAAGTTTGGATATTATTATTTAAATGAATTTTTTCGTTATTATTTTTTATTTCTTTTGTTATTTTTTAATATTTGATTATTTTATATTTATTTCAAATGTTTGTAAAAAGATGATACAAAACATAAACCATTAAATTTATTAGGTCAGAGCTTCCCTATAAACGATATTTGATGTTGTTTTATTTTGTGGCAGAAAAACAAATTGTTTTTCAGGAGCTCCGACCCGCGATAGGCCAACACGAGCCAACCGTGAGTAAAACATTCCCTACTAATTCTAAGGCTTGGGACTTATTAATAGTTAACGCGAACGATGTTTTTACCGGAAATTGAAGCCGTTTAAATGGGATTGGCAGATCAGTTGGGATGATCGGTATCCTCGGTATTTGAGCTAGTTGACCAGCTGCTGGGCCGGTGATAATGGTCGCTACAATTAAATTATACCTCAATTCTTTGATAAGCAGCCCTGTCCCATTGCACATGCTCGGGGGGCTTAAATTTCTCAAAAGCATGATTGGATTTCTGATTTTTAACGTCAATTCGTGTGGTGGCAGTCCAGAAGGGCTTAGTGAATTTAAAAATTCCTGTGGATAATGGACTGCGTCTTCGATATTAGTCACGGTGTCAATTGATTTGTAGTTTTTTATTTGGCCGGGGACTTTTTGAATACTCGGATTGTTTATTTCGTTATCCCATTTAAAAAATGTATCTATGGTAATACCAAGATATACGTATTCATTAACTAATTCAATTTTTTCACAATTACACGATGCATTAATTCCGGAATGCAAGCAATCAAAATTATGTGAAATAATATTTATTTGATCAGTCACAGTTATATGAGGTGAACTTACATGCATGACTTTCGTTTTTTTTGCATTTATAATTAAACCCATATCATGAGACCATTTAAGTAAAGCATTATAATCTTCTTCCATACAATTTTCCACCCATCTTTAATCCTTGTGGGAGATCACAAGAGCAGTATCATCAGCATACACAAAATGCTTAGCATACTTAAAGATTTTAGACATAGTAGATACATAAATAATATACAGTAGTGGACCAAGAATAGATCCCTGGGGCACCCCAGTATTCGTAAATTTTGGATTACTAAATGTGTCTTTAATTTTTACTAAAATTTCTCTATTTGTTAAGTAATCCACTAGGACTTCAATTAAATTTCCACCTATGCCAATGCTTCTCAAGATTGTTATGAGTGTTTCCCGATTTATTGTACCAAATGCTTTAGAATTATCTATGAATAGTATAATGACATGATTTTTGTCATTTAATTCTGAATTTACATGATTTGAAAATTTTTCCATGAGAATTTCTTTACTTTTGTGTTTTTGAAATCCATACTGATTCGGATCTAATATGTTAAACTTTATTAGGTAATTATAGATTTTAGTATGCAAAAATTTTTCTAAGATTTTTTCAATAGCAGGCAGTATACATATGGGCCCGTAATTAGTATATTCATCATGCTTCCCCCTTTATAGATTGGTCTTATAATTCCTATTTTTAACATTCCTGGGATTTCATGCTGTGTCAAGATAGTATTTATAAGATGAACAATCACGGGACCTAGCACATTTATGTTTCTTTTAATCTCACTCAAGCCCTTCACAATTGGAATGTCGGGTGTTAATGTTAGCGCATTTCTATGATTTGATTTGCTTGGTTCAGACAATTTTCATGTACCAAAATGTAAATATAAGCATTTTGACGGCGATAGATTCGACGCCAGCGCTCAAGGTGTGGCAAAAATGTGCAACATTCGTCAGAATTCTGTAACTCGCGAGGTATCGCAGCCTCTTAAGGCGATCTAGTATTAGGTCCCTACATATGAAATTGGCGTTTAGTATGGGAGGAACATAAAGCCGATTTTTTTTTATTATAATATATTTATTTTATCAAAGTATGTACCATTGCTATCTATGCACTTTTGCCATCTCATAGGTAGTTCATCGGTCCCTTTACTAATAAATCCATACGGACGGGAATCAATAAAATCTTTGAAGGCGGTTTGGACTGCCCCATCCGAGTTGAATTTTTTCCTTTGCAAGAAGTTATCCAAATTTCGAAAAAAATGGTAATCTGTTGCGGCAAGGTCCGGAGAGTACGGTGGATGTCTTAGACATTCCAATTGAAGCTCCTCTAATTTGGTAGCCGTCTGTTGTGCAGTGTGTGGTCTAACGTTATCATGAAGCAGCAGTGGCCTAGAGCGATTAACCAGCCTCGGTTGTTTAGCAGCTAGCTTTTCCATCATGGTTTGCAGTTGCTGACAATAGACATCTGCCGTAATCGTCTGGCCAGATTTAAGAAAGCTGTAGTGAACGACACCAGCACTAGTCCACCAAACGCTCACAAGTAACTTTTTTGGAGTCAATTTTCGCTTGGGGCATGGTTTGGCTGGTTCGGCAGGGTTCAGCCATTGCGATGAGCGCTTCCGATTATCGTACAGGATACACTTTTCATCACAGGTAATGATTCGATTTAAAATCCCTTCATTATTGTGCCGGTTGAGTAATGCAACGCAGCAGTCAACGCGCGTTTGTTGATTTGCTTCACTCGATTCGTGAGGTACCCACCTTTCAAGCTTTTTCACCTTACCAATTTGCTTCAAGTGGATTAAAATAGTTTTATCACTAACACCGCAGCCTGCAGCTAATTCGGATATGGTTTGCGATGGATCCGCTTCCACAATAGCCTTCAATTCTTCATTATCATCTTTGGTCTCCGGCCGTCCACGGGGCTTGTTCTGCAGGTCGAAATTTCCAGAACGAAAACGTTGGAACCAAAAACGCACTGTGTTTTCTTTTGCGGCAATTCCCCACTTTCTTTATAATTTTCCCTGGAACCCATGTAATCTTATTTATTGCTCTGAAACCTTTAACAAAACATTTTTGTTCAATATCCAAATATTTCCTCCTTCTCCCCCCAAAATAAAAAGATTGCCTGTCCTGACTTTTTTCTAAACACTTAACCGTTTCTTTGTTCACTTTTCTCGAACTGCACGCTTTTTCTATGGGTATGAACATGTCGAACGTTGTACGTAATCTTCTACCAAACATTAATACCGCAGGTTCCAAGCCTGACGAACTGTGTGGCGAATTTCTATAATCTATCAAAAATTTATCCAATTTATCCACGTAATCTGATTTTAATTTATTTAGAAACGAGCTATGTGCGTTCTCAACATAGTCTCTGTCACTTAAAGTGTTAATTCCTGATACTTGAGTATCAAACTGTTCCATGAACGGTCTACCAACTAAGGTCATTGACCCTTTTTCAATTACTACGAATTCCACCTGTTGACTGATATGTTTAAACAACATGTTTAAAAACAATTTACCACATAAAACAAAATTTGTATTATCATAGCTATGCAATTTCATATCAGTAGATAGCAACGGAATATTATAAAAAATTTCATCTTAGACCCTTTTAGGTAATACGTTTACACTCGATCCTGTATCAACCATGCAATTTAATTGTTTACTACCGATATGCATTTGGATCATAATCGGTTTACTAGAATTATTACCTGACGCCGTATTTATCGAACTACCTATGTATTTATCAATGACTTGAACTTTTTTTGTTCCTTATTCCTACATACCTTCTCAAGGTGTCCCGACACGTTACATAATTTACAAATAGAATGTTTAAACTTACAAAACCTCCTTATATGGTAATTACTTCCGCAGCAATAACAACCCACGTTACCTGTAGGTATAGTTGACTTCTGATCTTTATATGAAGACGTAACATTTTTTTCAAACCTACCTGAAGATTTTGTGGTTGTACTGCTACCTTTCGGTTTTGGTATAAACTGCGATTTACCTACATAACAAGATTCTCGTTTATCGATATATTTTTCCATTTTTAAACTAACAGATTCAAAGGTATATGCAATCCCTTCCATATGAGAAAATGATTCGTCTTCAGATTCTAAATATAACTTTTCTTTAAGTTTACGATTCCAAATTCCAGTAACAAAAATATCTTTTAATGTGTCATCTAATCTTTTCCCAAATTGGCATGAATTGCCAAATTTTTTTAACCTTACAACGAAATCCCTTACACTTTCATGTTCAAATTGTTTTGCCGCGAAAAAAACTTCTCTTTCATGAAAAATAGAAATGCTCTCGTTACATTAGGAATCTAAGTATTCCCACAATACATCAATCTTAACATCCGTAATTTTCTTCGGTACACATAAATTTTGCAACAAAATGAAAGTTTCTTCGGCCAATGATGTTAGAAAAATAGCTCTTTTTTTGTATCTGACCATTTACCCTCATCATTAGCAACAAGGTATTGTTCGAATCGAACCTTATACACCTTCCAGGCATCGTTCAGGTGGCTGAACGTGAGCGCTCTCTGCTCCATGCCTCTAAAAAAAAATCACTACCCCCAGACAAAGAGAACAAAAAGTACTTAACTTTCCTGCTCCTGGAGTCAGGATCCTCTCCACCTGCGTCCTTGGAAGTCCTCGGATAAAGTCCTCTGCGTTGCCCTCCGCCGATCCTCCTGCTTGGCTGCCTGCTGCGCCCTTCGCTGCACAGTCTGCCCTTGCCGAACTGCCGCCACTCCTCCTTGAAGATGAGCCGTCCGCCTCTCTTGGGTCGCCTCCTCGGCACCCTGGGTCCTCTTCTTTCTTCTTCAGCTCCGCTGAAGACGATCCTCTTCCGAGTATTCGACCTTGCCACAATACTTTCTTCTCGGTCGCTGTCCGCTCCGTAGATTTCTCTCCGACCTCGTCGAAAAAAAAAATCCGTCCTTCCTGCGCCGCCACTGATAATATCGGCGCACCCAGATTACCGCCAATTTGCCAGTAGTGCCGCTCCGTAGTCGTCTCCCCTGTAGATTCTTCAATATTTTTTTTCCGACCTTGTCGAAAAAAATATGTCCGTCGGCTGCGCCAATGTGATGTTCTTGCGTGCGTAGGTAATATAACTCGGCTTACGCACTTGGGAATAATCGGGTTCTTCTAGTAATACACGTTACGTAGGTAATTACATTTATTGGAGACACTACTTTATAATACAATATGTACAACTGATTCGGACCCCGGTGAATCTCGTTCTGCCCGGTGCGGCGCAACAGCACGGGCGCCATCCACGCGTCTCGCTCGCACGCTTGCCTCTCACTCATCCAAGCGTCCGCACATTCGTCACAATTATTATTATTATGATGGATGTCGGCTCGGTACACTAGAATTTATGAATGTTTTATGTTCGTTAAGCACTTTTCACTTTTAGTTAGTTAGCAGAAAGCAGTCGACCTTTGATTAGTCTCTCGACACAAGGGAAATTAGTTTTGATTTGTAAGAGATGGAAGTCGGCTCGGTACACTAGAATTTAAGAATGGTTTATGTTCGTAAGCACTTTCCTCTTTTAGTTGATTTATAGAGAACGTTTGATCCTTCGTTATTATTATTACATTTTCGACAAGATAAATGTAACTGGACGACACTTTTACTGAAGGTAGATTTATGCTTTACACTATGATAATATTGTTTGTACGGCGACGCCCGCGGTCTTGGCAACCAGAATTTGTTGCCTGAACCGAGGGTGGTAGATGAATGAGCGTCGGTGTAAACGATATCGTCATGATATGATATGAATCATGTTCTAAAAATAGCACAGACTGTTAGCTATTTTACATAAGGAATTAAGAGGTTCGGAGATTACTGGAACTATGGTAGAAGGGTGTGGCACATGTCGCTACATAAGGGCTTTGGCGGATATTACTTGATTTTTAATTGTCAATTACGTATGTTATTTTTTCGATTGGAGCGGAATTTACTATCCTGAACGGAAATAGAGACGGAGGAGAATTTGTAAAATGACGATAGTAAATCCATTTTCTGTGACCAAGTACGGGGGCCTGGCCTGTTACCCTTGGAATTTGGCGGATGCTATTTCCAGTGCAATTATGTATCCCAGTGGGTTTTATTGACTTATGAAATATATTTCATTTAAGTAATTTAATATTTTTTCCTGTGACGACACAATCGTCACAAGATATGGAAACAAAAGCTCATTTGTTTGTATATTTTTTATTTAGTTGTAAAAAGAACACATTTTTCCATCTACTTTAAAACATAAATAAACATAAATATTCCGAAAATATATCAACATAAATAATTATAAAAAGAAACACATTTTCAAATCTGGCACAAAGTAAAAACATGAAACAACATAACACGATCATACTTTTGTATTTTTGAGGACGTTAAAATTTTTTGTAAATACAATACTAGATTTTGTCCACAGAGAGAACATCATTAATTAATATAAATTAAATATGTTGCGTACAGACAAAGCTATTTATATCAAAAAGTAGGTATGAAGATCTATAGACGTGCCAGTATAAATTGGCGTGCGAGGGAGGGCGTCCCTGTCGCGTAACAGAAGTTGCCAGGGCGTAAATTTATTACACAATGCAGAATGTCCGGTGACCGGTGTCATAGCCTTTAATAGAAATTTGGTCGGGCAATATAAAAGAAACGGACCAGTAATGGCGGCCACTCTATCTGTCAACCTGTCAAATGGTAAAATCGTTCATTATTTGATTTTTCAGGTTCGCAAAACTTTAATACTTTGGCAATTGTTCTTGCACCATCCCGGACTGTTTTGGATGTTTTGGACATAGTAATTCAGTGTATATTGGTAATCAAGATGTCACAGCTCCCGAGCAAATACGAAATTGAACTGAATGACAGGGCGAGGGTTTACCTCCGGGTGCGGGCGGGGTGGATTTCAGTTACAAAGTCGCTGCACGCCAATTTACGTTGGGCAAGCAATATTAGGTGTATTATTATGACCCATCGTAATCTAAGAAACAAATATTATGTATTTCTGTTACGTTCCAAAAACTGTAAGCTATTCAAATTTTACCTAACTAATAAACTGAAATGAATTTCATTTTGGTCTGTAAATGTTCATTTTTTTGGTCAATTCTTGAGGACCAACCATTTTTCATAACGGTTTCGACAGTAGGTAACATAATCAGAAACTTTTTTTTTTTCAAATGGTTGAGAAATTTTGTAAATTGACATTTAAAAAAAATAATTTTATTATTTGTTTTAATCTACTTATATTTGATTTTATAAAATGTATATAAAATTTATAAATATATTGGACGGTTATCTAGCGATTTAGAAGGAATCTGGCTTCTGGTGCATTTAAGAGGATTACTAAGAGTCGCACCAGAAGTCAGATATATATTGTATATCTGACTTCTGGTCACTGGTCACTTATCTCACCGGCCAGTCAGCGATACATGAGATTTAGGGTTAGGTTATCGTGGACTCAGATTCATTCATTCAGAGTTTTACGCGTAGTGACTCAATAAGCTAGAATATGACACAAAATAATTAGGGTGATGAGATTACTAGGCTGAATCTTGGATTTACACAAGAAACTGAAAAAAAGTTGAAATATTGACACAGTTTATTATGAATAATACATCGAACAATTTATATTCATAAAATCCTGACTATTTCTTTATCTAACTGATTATTCAGTTAGATGAAGTTCGGCCACTAACTATTTCTTTACTAAACTTTCATGTATGATACTCAGTAACAACATTTAAAAGACCTATCACAAATGAGAGTACGAGATTTACAAAACAATCTTTTGTAACATAGATGCACAAATGATGACGTCATAGCGAAGAGAGGAATCAAACGCCACATGACTCGAATTTTGTGCGTTTTTATCTTAATTATTTGCTTCTAGTTAACCGGCACTCTTTTCACGGAGATGCCAGCTGTTCGCGCAATTGGATCACCGCCTCCACTTCCCCAGGTTCGCACCTCATTCCCTGCGTTCGCCCTCCGTCTCAGCTACATCCTCGTGTTGTTTTAAGTTTAGATATTAGGTTTTTAGTTTATTTTCCACTGGCAGCTTTACATTAAAGTTCGTTATAATGAAACATCAGTTCTAGAATTATTAACACTGGAATCAGCAGTATTTAATCGCAGGAGAATATAAATCTTGATGTATTACTCTTTGATTTGAATGATGATGACTATAGTTTATTGCATCATATTAGATTAGAATACGCGATGGATTTAACTCTCCGCATGCGGGAGGGTTTTAGTTAAAATATACTTGATTTAAAATATTAATTATTAGAGTTATTTATTCGTTTTATCACTTGCTATTTAAAAATAATGGATCGCATTCCGCGGTAGAAGATTACATATTATTTACACAATAATGTTGTGTAGCACTTCGCATTAAAGATCCTTACATTTCTACATTTTTGGTTATATTTAAGTTTTAAAGTTTAGATTAGTAGTGGCATTTAGTTGGGCAGAAAATCATTAAAAAGGGCCACAGTTGTACAGCGCCATAGCGGTACAGAGGTTCTGCAAAAATATACAACAGTATTGGATAAAATACCTTCAAGGTCTGCCGAATCCAAACTCGAGGTTCGCTGATGGAATATTACCAGGTCTTCCTGAACCGCTGTGAATAAGTGGTTAGACGATCTTGATAACAAAGAGAGCTTATGTTCCCGCGCGCGAGTTTAAATAACCTTCTTAGGCCTAGTGATGGGACACATTAGTGATGAGTAGTACTGACATTAATCGCGATCCTTTTTTTTTAACACTTGTGTAATTATCTGTGTTCCCTAATTTTTTTTATTTTATCGCCGCCTGAGAGGCGACAAAATTAAACCGCTTTATCAATTTATTATACATAATTTAAACACGTTTTATTATTCTACTTCGATTCATGTTTATATACTCTGAACCGTATTTATCATAGACTCCTACCAGTCTGAGACAACTACCTTAACGTTCATTCATAGGTTATTTGTTCTCGTTCGATTCAATTTAATTATTTCCCCATACTCGATTACTCACTCCCTTACAGATAATATTTATGGTAATAAGTGGGCATACTCATACTCAACTAACTGTGTAATATTTCTGACCGCAAGATAAATGAAACTCATTTCCATACTACACGTATGACGATCGAAAGAAATTTATTTAAAATCAATGTGACGCATCACCCAGTCTATGTTTTCACATCATGTAGGTGTGGAAGTTTGTCGCCTTGATTGCTCAATTTATGTCTTAATTCGCTTGAACTTCGCATATACTCGATCTGGACCTGCAGCATCCAGAACAACCATTGCCAGCATTCTCATTCAATAGATTCCATGAGATGGATTTTTTTCCGGTTTAGATGCATAATTGCATGAGCCCTGGTCAAGTCACAGATCTGGATTCCCGCGGAACCCATTCCCGGCCGCCGAATAAGCCCGCAGGACGCCAGATGTGGCATCATGCCCCTTTAACTGATATCCATCGCATACAATCCCTAAATAAGCGCATCAAAATAACAAAACAACTTTATTAGGCATCAAAACTTGTGCAGTTCCACCCCTCACCATGTGACCACAGATCCAATTCTCCCCTCTATCTACATACACATTAGTCAGTATTTACTTAAAGCAAAATGGATTTATTCATTCTGTAAGCTATCCAAAGAATTCATAGCGTGTACCACCATACCTCTAATAAGTCTATCACCTGCGCTTTGGTCTCATACTTGTCTCATTGTCCAAGGCTTTGCCTGATATTTTTGCCATGCCAAATTTTCTTCTGTTTTTCTATTGCCAATACTCCAGTGTTAATGATTAAATAGTTAAGGTACACATAGTTCTGTGCAAACCAGCAATTGTCTAAAACCCTAGTAAAACAATAAAGAAACATATATATTGTGATATTAAATTTATACATTAAATTTATTACATTTTTAACACGTTTAGATTGGTTACCATAAGAGGGTCTTGAAACTTCGATTATGGTGAACTATTGCTTGAACAATGTTAGTCAAAGTGTTACAACATACACAACATCCTTTAGGATCCCTCGAATTCATTTATGATCTTCCATTTTGTTACAGATCATGTGGATCTTCGTGACCAGGGAGAGCTTTCTGGAGTCGAGTGCCACTGCTGCTTCGGGCCCATGAGGGGATACCGGTACAAGTGCATAACGTGCGATGACTACGAGCAGTGCACCACTTGCGAGGGCATTGGTTCACACCCTCAGCACTTAATGATCCGCATTCGCATCACCGACTCAGTGTTGCTGGTAATTATTTCAAGACATTTACCTTCTTTAGTGGCGTCACGGGACCGCATTCATCCATCGTCCCTGCGTTCTGTTTGCTGAGCATCTCTTGCAGGCCTATCTAGGCATTATTGACGCATATCTAAGGTAGAGTGACAAATTTTGAAGTCTTCCGGCGTATGGCAAAGGACCGAGAAGTGCTGAAGACTATCAAGACAAGAAAGCTTGAGCATCCCGGACATATTATGAGAGTACCAAAATGTAGTATAAACCAACTCATCATCCAGAGGAAAATAAGTAGTAAAAGGAGCGTAGAAAGAGGCCGCATCTCATGGCTATGTAACTTGAGGGACTTGAATAAGTATAACTCGACTGAGTTGTTATACTTATTCAAGTCCATAATCACCAGAATGATCGCCGATGGCACTAAAAGAAGAAGAAAATTGTTTTATCTATACCTATAAAATTCAATGCCTGTCTGTCTGTTCTCTATAAAAATCTACACAGTTTGTCTGATTCAACTCAAATTTTGCAAGCTTTAGGACCCGGCGGGTAACATAGGTGACATTTCCCCCCTCCCCTTTTACCCATTGCCTTCCCTTGATATATTTTTAACGCAAATCTGTACCGTTCGACTGACCAGACTCAAAATTTGCAAACTTATTCTTTAGGACCCTGCGGGTAACAATAGGCGACACATTCCCCCTCCTCTTTCCCTGACATATTTTCAATCAAAATCTGTACCGTTTGACCTATCAGACTCTAAATTTGCAAACTTATTCTTTAGGACCCGGCGGGCAACACAGGCGACATTAAGCTCCTACTCCTTTACCCCTTCCCCACCCCCTGATATATTTTCGGTACGAATCTGCACCATTTGACCAATCTGGCCCAAGTTTTGCATACTTATGATTTTGGACCCGACAGGTAACCCAGGCGACATTTACCCTCTCTCCTTTTCTCCACCCCCTTTCATGATATATTTTCTGCAGAAATCACACCGTTTGATTTGACCCAAATTTTGCATACTTCTTCTTTAGTACCCAGTGGGTAACAAAGACAAATTTTCCCCCCTCTCCTTTTACCCCACGCCATCACCTGATTTATTTTCTGTACAAATCTACACCGTTTTCGATCTGATCCAAATTTTGCATTCTTATTCTTTAGGTCCTGGCAGAATACATAGGCCACAATTCCCTCCTGGACATCCTATCCATCCCAGCCTAGATTAAATGGAAAAATTGTTTTTATTAGAGTCTTTGCAAAACAATGTAACCTTTGTGTTCCCCCAAAAACTTATTTTTAACTAAATCCTTAAAAATTAAATTATAAATTTTGAATCCTTAAGCCGAGCAATGTCGGATACAAACAGCTAGTGTTATATAAAATAAGTATTAATATTGTTTTAATAGTTAGTAAATAAAAGTCAGTTTATTTCACACAAATCTACTAATTTCTTCACCTAAAGAGCTCAAATATTAATGAAAGCCAATATTTTCGTCACTTGTTGTTTAATGACCCAATGGGTAGAAGAAGTGTTGGAAGACCAAAACTGCGGTGGTTAGATGGTGTCCTTGCGGACTGCCGGGCCCTGGGGCAGCAAAACTGTAAAGTGGCAGCCAGCGACAGAGCAACCTGGAGGACTTTCTTGGAGGCAGCTAGGACCCACGCTGAGGATGGATGAATATTTTCGTCACAATGGTAGAAATATTGAAATTCAACAGACGTGTCTCTATTTTTAATTGTTTGAGGGTAACAATTACCAAACGAAAATCTTGTTTCTTTTTAGAATATGGCCGATTATATGTATGTGTCCAAGTCAACTTGGCTCAGATCAATGTGGTTTATACAAAGTTTATTAGTGGATTTTATACTATCAATTATATCCTACCAAAGATCACTATTCCTTGCTCATTTTCAGGGTGAAACTTTTTCAAAGCTGGTCGGGCGTCAACTGCTGGAGCCTCTTCAGAACACCAGGGCTCTCAACATGGCCACAGAACAGTCGGTAAATATTTCATTATCCTTCTTCTTCATAGTCAGTGAGCTCTCAACTGAGTATTTCTTCATTATTCTGCTACTTTCGGATCCTGGGTTAGAGTTATGAGGCCCCGGTCATATCTCGGACTTGATTTGTCCTCTACTAAGGAAGACATACAAGATATGCAGCATTTTCGCTTTGATAGGAACGTCCTATGAATATTGAAGATTAAACATTAGTCTTCCCAATCATTCTGTATAGTCTTGTATACTAAGGGCCGGTTGTTTCAAGTTGGATTAAAGTAAGCGTTCGTTTAAAGCATAGATATTTACGTAAACGGATCGTCTGATTGGTGGAGAATGCAAAAATCTATGCTTTAAATGAACGCTTACTTTAATCCAACTCGAAACAACCGGCCCTAAAACAATAAGAGCTCAGAAAAAAAATGGAAAAGAGAACGCAGCATATACCTCTAAAAAATTGTGGACTCAAAGAAATCCACCCTCATGGATAATCAGTAACTAAATAAATGGATCTGCAAATGGCGCCAGATATAGATGTACCAGTATAAATTGGCGTGCGAGGGAGGGCGTCCCTGTCGCGTAACAGAAGTTGCCAGAGTGTAAATTTATTACACAATACATAATGTACAGAATGTCCGGTGACTGGAGTCGGAGCCTTTAATAGAAATTTGGTTGGGCAACACTAAAGAAACGAACCATTAATGGCGGCCGCTCTATCTGTCAACCTGTCAAACGGTTATATCTTTTTCAGCTTCGCAAAACTTTAATACTTCATTGGCAATTGTTCTTGCATCATCTCGGACTGTTTTGGATGTTTTGGACATAATAATTCAGTGTATATTGGAAATCAAGATGTCACAGCTCACGCTCAAATACGAGAATGAACTGAATGACAGGGCGAGGGGTTACCGCCGGGTGCGGGCGGGGCGGGTTTTAGTTCCAATGTCGCCGCATGCCAATTTACGTTGGGCAAGCAATAGTTTTGACTTTAGTATCATCACTATCAGCTACCATAACCATTCCAACAAGACTGCAACTATTTTTGGCTAGTGAAGAAGGAATGCATAAAATGTTCCGAGAACAATATATTGAAAATGGAGGTGTACCTATAAAAAGGATATACATATACGAAAAAACGAAATTTTATAAGGGGGAGAAAAAAAATTTAGTGAAATAAATAAGCAGACTTTCATTTTATTTTTATTTTTTGATATTCACTTCTTGCCAATTATGGACATTGATCATATTTGTAACCTACTACCAGATGAATACAGACCCCTTTTCCACATTAGCCAACTTATGAGCTTGAATTTCCGCAAGATTGAGTTTAAATCAATAAAAATAAAATACCACACATGGTGCATACTGTAGACCATTTTAAAAGGTATATAAATGATATATTTTCAGCATGCCCACATTTGCTGTAAGTCCTGCAGAAAAGAGCCGATGGTGGGGTTTCGCTACAAGTGCATTGAGTGCAGTGATCACGACCTGTGCCAAACTTGCGTGAAGAACAATTCCCACGCAGTTCACTTCATGATTCGCATTCCCAGGCCGCTGTTCTTCACGGTAACATTAATTCATTAATTGGACATTGCTCGAGGTAAAACGCTTTGTTAATAGATTTGACATATTTACTTATTTGCTTATCATCACGCTGTTTCTCCACAGAGGTAGGCAGAGATGATGGAGTGTTTATTCTATTGCAACATGTGAATCTCGCTCACCCACATTGGTCTTGTTGAGTCCGCTATTTTTCTTGCCATCAACACTTGCTTATATACCCTTTTTACTAATTTTTTCTCTTTTTTATTATTTTTATTTTAATTATTATTTTTATTTTTTCTATTTTTTTTTTATCTCTTCTCTTTCATTCGTTCAACAAAACCACCTAAAGGATCCTTTTTTATCTTTGCTAGGTTCTTAATCTCTCTTTTCAATCTCTGCTAGGATCAGCTTTACTTTCTGTACTATTTTATTCACTCTTTACAATTATCATAAATTCCCACAAATACCCCAAGTAATCTTATTTCCATTGCATTCCGGCTCTTTTTCTCTGATTCTAGGCAACACTTTAGTACATCAGTGTTGGTACCAGAACTCTATGGTGCTAATTTTGCCTCAGTCGATACGTTTCCTTTATATAATAGAAAACTATAGAAATTAAAGCATTCAAAGCGCCGTTCACTTTTTTCCCTGCAGTCACCCTCCTTTCAATATCATTCACAATTTTTTCATACTTGCCATACTTCAAAATTTGCGTACAATTAACAATACTGAATGACTGAAAACCTGAGACAGTGGTTTGGTAACCTGAGACAGTCTACGTAAAGCTATTCTTATCCGTAGTAAATAAATTTATTATAGCCAATGTCCGTTGAGTTGATAGGACACAAGAAAAAGAGTAAAAATTATTAACATCTTAGAAAGATAAACTCAATTTTTATCAAAAGTGTGATTATTTTCCACTAAATGATTAGAAAATTCTGAAAAACCATGCCTCTTTAAATATCTCAAGTGCTCTTTGATGTTAAAATGAATTTCAGCTTGGAGACTCTAATCAAGGTTTTGGAAAAATGTTGGAGAAGACACTGCGCCAGGCCACTGGAACTGTGGAGAGTGGTGCCCAGGGGCTGCCGGCAGCGAGAGGATCCCCAGATATGTAAGGATATTGCACATTAATCTTGAGTTGACAGAAGAGGAACAAATGTAGACTGAATGCAGAAGAAATGAGATCATTTAAGTGCATTCAATGATTTGATAGGATGTTGTTTATAATAGGCAGTTCATAATGGAGCTCCAGTGCCAACTCTAACGTGTGAAAGTGAAGTTTGAGATTGGAAAAAATAATAAAAGTAGAATAAATTCGGTAGATATAGAATTCAATACTAGAATGAATGCGGCCGCTTTGGCGTATGTGTGAAAATATTTGTTGGATAGAGTGAAGAATGAAAAAATGAAGTGAATATAATGCTGGCTATAGTGTAACAGATATAATAAAGAAAGGATCCCTGAGGTGGTTTTGTTACGTGCAGCATTTGAGCGAGGAGAGGATGAGAAATAAAAATCAGGTGAGTGCTGTGAACAGTAGGAACAGAGGGCGTTTAAACCAAATATTGGAGGATTAAAAGCTTCAAAAATCATAGATGGTGCATGAAAATGTATGAATGTGGTTGATGCAGAAATGGTGTGCCTGAATAAAAGGGAGTGGCTTTTTATTCATTATGGGAACAAGGTGATGATCAGATAGTTAGTAACTCCTGTTTATTTTACGCAGATGATGCAATAAATGGCGAGTAGCAAAGAAGACTTGCATATAGTCTAGTAAGTAGGGTGTATGCAGGGAATGTGGCCACATTATGAATATCAACTAGTGTAAAGATGGTATTCCAACAGGAGGAAAGTAAGACAATGTTAAACATGCTGGTAAGAAATGAATTTTTGGAAAACGAAGATGAATTTGTGTATTTGGGATGCACTCGTATGTTTGCTAGAAATGAAAAGACCAAAATTGTATCGAAACCAGGGTGACTGGAGAAAAAAGTAATTGGCGTTTTGAATGCTTTAATTTCTAAAGGAAACTGAGGCAAGACTAGCGTTACACAGTTATGGTACCAACACTGATATGTGGAAGTGTAGCCTAAAGTTGGCAGAAGATAAACAATTATAATCGTATATATGGAAAATTTATCTAAAAAATAGTAAAACACCAAAAGTGAATGATTAAAAAACGGGTAAATTTGGTGGTTCGGTTATGTTGAACGAACAAGTGAGGAGAGTGGAGTAAGAAGAATACATATACAATGCGAGCGTTGATGGCACCAGCAATGGAGGACAGCTGTGGGAGACTTGGTATTGTTGATTTTGCATGAGAAGATGTATGAATGTGGATGAAAAGAGACTTGTGTATCAAAGCAGAAGCGTGCGGCGCTCCATCTTCCCTCCTATGGCGTGATTTTATGCACAATCGTTATTTGTGATTAATATTTGTTAATTCAGTCTTGTTGAACTGAATGACTGCTGTAAATGATGTGACCATACTTATCAATATTTTACATTTAATACTGTTTGAAAGTCATTGAAACTAGAAAAAGCATTTTTTTCTCATTTAAAATGCTTCAAAACCACAAATTCTCTGCGGTAACACAAGTTGACATCATGACTGCGTTTGTTATCGTGGTATGCTGAGGGTAAAATTATGTTGGTTTTTTTTAAATATTATGAGCCGCATTTACATGTTCATTCTTTTAATGTCTTCCTTCCAGCTCCCGCACTGCAGGAGCACAAAATGCCAATTTTACAAACCATGATACTCTTAGGTCTGCAAACAACATTCACAGTTCAGAAGATCCGGTGGGAAATCTTAGATCTGACTTATCATTGTTGCTGAACAATATTTTATCCTCTTCATCATTTGCAACACATCCCTCAACTCAGACCAATCCCCCAACTCAAAATGAACCTCTGCCGCTGTCTGCTCAACCGACTTCCCAAGGTCCACCGCCTTTGCCCAATCCACCAACCCTGACTGACCCTCCAGTATTACCTAGTCCTCCCCCCACCTCTGCATCTCCGGCAGCAAGAGTTAATGAGACTACATCTGCCAACGAAGGTAATTAAATTATTTTAATGTTTTGCACACATCTACACCTTGGGCTTGTTTCTAACCCCACGTAAGTCAGCCTTTTTAAATCTTGTTTTATTTAAAATTCTAATTCCATGGACCTAAATACACTTTCTTAATCTTTCAAAACTAAAAATTTGGAGCTAAAACAGCCATAAAGACATTCTTTTCCATTTTACGTATATCATATGTGTTCTCAGCTAATTCTGATTACAAACAAGTCAATCTCACTGGTCAGCTTTGTCTACCTAGTGGAATTATCAAATACAAATTTACTTTTACTGATAAACCCAAGAATTTGCTACAGAGTGTAAATAATGGGAAATATGTATTTAGTTTTATGTCCTTCAAAATCTCTTCAATAATTTGACAAACCTTTCATGCGTAAGATTAGAAATAGGTCGAAGATATACAAAAAGTTTATGTTAACAATTTTAACGGCTGCATTTTCAAAATGAATCGATAGTGGTTACCTCACTGCAAATGCTCATTAAAATTATTCTTATGAACAAGACCCATCAAATCATTAAGGCATATCAAATTATTTGTATTCTCTCATAAGCAATTCAGATCAAATTACTAACGTAAATATCAGATATATAATACAGGGTGTAACAGAGCTAGTCTACAATACTTTAGAGGTAGACACTTTAATTGAAGTAAATTGCGTCCACAAAACTAATTTCGGTGACCGTGCTTTCGTAATGGCTGGACCAAAGTTATAAAACAAACTACCTAATAAACTGAAATAAACTGAAAAACAGACAGTTAACCACAGTTCAAAAAACAACAACTTATTTATACAATTCTATAAAAACCTATTGAATCGGACCGCTACAACACTACCTTTTTATGTTTTGTTTCCATTATTATTATAATTATGTTTTCCACTCCGCAAAAACACCTGACTCTTCCAGGCATTCCCAACTATTGTAGTATTAAACATTAATTTTATTTCTTGCATGCCACCTAGTAAATAAGTAATAGTAAATAAAAAGTTTTTTAGCAGTAAGTTTTGTAATACATTTTTTTTTTGTGTAAAGAGCCCTCGAGGTAAGTACTCGCGAAACCAGCGCTGTATAAATGATGCAAATTAATAATAATAATAAAAAGGTAGATTCCTGCTTGAATTAGGAGTGGATAATGTTGTAATATTAATAATTATGGAGGTAAGCGACATTAAAGTAGGCATTTTTTTCAACATTTCTGAATCATCTTCTTAAACGGTTACACTGTTGTGAAAGTAAATACATAATAACTTATATTGGACATTAAAAATTAATTCAGTTTATTACAATTCGAACCAATTGTTTAAACCATATAAAAAATTCTGTTTCAAATTTCTGCAAGATTTTTAATAATTTGATTTGATTTGGACAACCTAGTAATGTTGTCTGATTTCATAATAGGTAAATCTTTTTTTATAACAGATGCTGTGCCACAGATTGAAGACGAAATGTGTTTGGTTTGTCAAGCATCCGAAGCCACCTATATCCTGCCCTGCGGCCACTCTCCGGCTTGTGAGGACTGTACCGCTGACTTGGTGGAGTGCCTCATCTGTGACACAAGCTTTGGTAAATAAATCTCTGCTACGTAGCTTGAACAAATACGCTTTATTTCTGGAATGGAAATCCTATTTTGAAGATGGATTCTCTAAGGAATACTAGGCCGACTTTTCATTTGCCTCCTAAAAGTTACGGCAGATCTTGTGAGTGGATGACACAAAAATCCATTAACTGTAAAACTAACAACAAAATACACTCTAATCCAGGAGAAATTCACGAGTGCTCATAATAGAGTTGCAGAAGTTTTGTGGATATTGGACCATCCTGTATACAGCCCAAACCTGGTGCCATCAAGCTTTCATCTTTTTCTATAGTTAAAAGTTCTTGTTGGGAAACCGAAAGAGCGTGCTGAATGTTCATGGCGACCAAGAATCTGTCAACGGCTGGTCCAAAAAATTCATCACTAAGTTATAAAAAAATTATATGTGGCATTTCAAACTATGATTGTATATATTTTATGCTTTCCATAGTGTGATAGATAGTCACATTGAAGTTATTTAATAGGATAAGCAGAGTTTTAATTACAGTGAAACTCGATTAATAAATTCACTTTTAATAAGTTCTCCCGCTAAATAAGTTTAAACTCTGCGGTCCCAAAAAAGTCCCATACAAATCGCATATTTAATTAGGCTTAATACGTTTCCCGCTTATTTTCGTTTCTCGCCTAAGTAGTGCAAATATTTTTAGCTGAACTCAATTTACCCATACAAATAAATCTTCATAATACGTTTTTCGAAACACGATATTGGTATTTTGTTTGATATTCAAAGGAAAAAATTAAATGAGTCCAATAAAATAAGCCACTTCTTTTATGGGTTTTTCCATTACCCAAATGTGGTACAAATACAAGGGTAGTAAAATTTTATACAAATACAAGGGTAGTAAAATTTTATAATAGGGTACCTAATAAATATTTTTCAAAGAAAACAACAAGTCAATATTCTAACCAAAGAACAGCCGCTGTAAATCTAAGCAAATATTGCAGAGACAATAATCCGGATAATCCTCATAATACCAGAGCCGCACTCGCAATACAAATATTATTTACATTAATATTTAACTTCATGCAAATATACTTGATTGTATAGGTGTCTGAAAAATCCAATTCTTGGAATTGCTTAAGAGGCCGTAAAAACGCGATTCCCAACTAATTACTAATGAGGACCCCGTCAGATTGTTTCTTAGAAAGTTCTTTCATTTCCTAGAATAAAATATATAATGTGCATTAACTTCCTACTGTCATTTCTACGCTTGTATTACTGTAATTCGGCTTAATTTCGGAAATTTCAAATATCTAAATGCTTCAAGTAATTTATTTATAGTTGTTAATTGTAGGAATAGATATTGTATTATGTTTATCATTACGTGTGTATAATTAATATGCAATTAATCAACAAGTTTTAGGCAAATTACTTCTGTTTTTTTCATAATAGTTGATATTACTTTTAAAAAAGATTACATTATTTATATAATAATGTTCGAAATTAGCTAATGTTCCGTTTTCGGAGAAATCATAGTTTATTCCACCGGGAGCCGTTTCACTACATTATCTAGATCGACTTTTGATTAGCTTTTCTTGGCAAATAAAATGTGTTACATGAGCGATAGTTATGAATTACTTTGCCCCATGGACAACAATATATTGAAATATGTCGACGTAATCAAAAACAAAACACTTAAATTTTAATTTAATGGTGACGAAAATTACTGATTAAATTTATCCCATTGAATTTTTGTTTGTTTAAACTTTTTATGTTTTTTACGTCGTTATAAAATAAATACGTGTGAAAAATCTTTATTTTCACGTTCTTTTTGTGATAAATTTCTTACGATGATATTTATCATATTAAAAAACACTGGTAAATTGTAATTTTTATAAATCTGACTTTCCATATTCAGAGAAACCATAGCCCGTTTTATTGAGAACTGTTCCGTTTCTACTACATATTTTAGCTTTCATTAGCCGTTTCTTTACAAATTAAATTATAAGCGCGTTCGCAAATCACGGCTATTTTTCGATCACATAAAGTTCGGACCTGCCGTCCCATGCCAACCAAGATTACAGATAACCCCAGGAATTTGAAAATGCACTGTAAGTAAAATTCAATAAGGGTGAATATTTCATTTACATATTACATACTTACGCGCAATTCAATGGTCCTTATTAGCAAACCACATAAGGTGACAATTTCACTTTGTTGAGTGTACATGTAAATTTTATAAAAATCATCAAAAGGTATGAATTTTAGGAATGAAGTCCAGTTGAATAATATTTGCGAATAGTCTTTTTTTACAAATGTGCATTCTTTACTTCCCTTTCAACTTAGCTAGGGAAGTCGGGTAATACGCATTTATTTTGCAACCCAAAAGGTATTTTTATGATTCATAAATCTTTTCACTTTGTGTTTTTTTAGAAATCGGTAAAATTCTGCCTGGTTCTTATTTTGCTTGTCACTATGTCATCCGTTTCATTAAATACGCGATTTAAATTACTGTAGAAGTAAATTTGTTTACACTCAATTTATTTTTGTTTTAATATTATTTATTTACCTAAGATATTCTCATTTTTTTTTGCATTTTAAACAGTTTACCTTTTTTCAGGTAGACAGATGGCTTTTAAATTTTCTTTTAATGCATACTTCGAAATTTGTATGTCCTAAAGGAACTTGTAAATAAAACATTATTTTTTTTGTGGCCCTAGCCTGTCTGCTCTGGTAATTATCAACTACTTATTTAAATAGGTCATAAATGTTCTCAGGTTTTTATGGCCCTTCAGAATCTTGTTTGTAGTTTTCTGGGATATTCTGCCATGTATATCTAGCCTCTCTCGCCGAAATTTCGGATCCCATTGCAGGGTCCTTCATTAGGGCTGATGTGAGCTCTGACATCAGCCCTGATGATGGACCCTGCAATGGGATCCGAAACTTCGGTCAGAGAGGTCAGATATACAAGAGAGAATATCCCAGAAAACTACACACAAAAGATACATAGGTAATATTTTACAAATAAATACTTTTTCTTAAATATATTTTTTAATATTCTTTGATTGTCATAATATAAACAAAAATGGAATTAAAATGCAAATTTAGATGTCAAGATACCTACGTATAGGTAATGTAGGAGAATATTGAAATCACTGTTAATATGTTTTCATGCCTAATAAGTTTTTATTTGCTGGTCCCCTGAAAAACGTATTAAGAGAGTTTCACTGTACTGTACTTTTTTGGAACATATTTTTGAATTTCTTTAGGCATGCTTAGAGTGAAATTTTAGGATGTAATGAAAACATCATGAAGTCACAACTCACCAATCAAAAGCTAAAATGTCCGTTTTCCGAGTGATATTAATTTAACCAATAGCAATTATACTTATAAGTGTTGACGTCAAGCCATTTGAAAATGGTGATTGCAACCAAAATTACAAAATGCTAAGACAGTGTTCGGAACCAATTCAAAAATCAAGGACTTGTTGAGATCAGCGAAGGATAGAGATCGCTTAGAAACCGACGGAGTGTATAGACTATAGACTCGACTGTCAAGACTGCGATAAAGTATAAGTAGGACAAATGGCGCGTACAATTTCCAAAAGGGTTGACAAGCACAAATGGGCGTGCAAACTGGGTCATCCAGGAAAATCAGCACTGGCTGAACATTTTCTGGATACCGGCCATCATTTTGTATTCAAACCGAAAATCCTTGGAAAGCCTCTGAGTCACCATACGCGTCTTATCTGAAGCACTCGAAATCTACAAGCACCCGATAAATATTAATAGAGATGATGGCCTCAAATTAAAAACTTCATGGTATCCGGCGCTTCAAAGTCAATTTCGTTGCAGTTCTCGCAGAGATAGTGATCAGACAATAGATTAAACATACACACAACACAAGATAACACATGACCTCAACACGGTATTGCCACGTAACACATAAACACAGAAACACCAAGCTTTTGACACAGTATTGCTAGCCAATACTTAACACACACTAACAACCCTGCTTTCGACACGGTATTGCAAGCCAATACTTTACCACAACACCAACACTCACAATAACACATCAGCCCTGATGATGGACCCTACAATGGGATCTGAAACGTTGGCCAGAAAGGTCGTAATAACACGTAATAACACATTCTGAGTGGCCGTGAAAACCTAAGAACATTCTCTCACTTAATTCGGAAAAAAACATTTATCATTCATTTCACACTGCAAGAACAAGTATCCAAAAATCTCAATATAAAAATTTGTTGTAAAAACGGTAAAAATAAGGTAACATGCAACACTGACTGCACTAAACTTAATCATCATCATCATCTTCTTCCCCTTCACCTAGTAGGGTCGGGGGCCCAAAGACCCGACAAGGAGCTTCCGTGAGCCCCTGTCTCTTGCTGCTTCTGCTCAAGTCAACCAGTCCAGACCCATTCTGTTTTCAAATACATTTTTTTGTTGTCTCTCCCAGCTTAATCTGGGTTGACCCACCGGCCGTCTTCCCTCCGGGGTTGCCAAGAGGATTCTTCTTGGTAAACTTAATCACAAGACTAATACATATTAAATATTTAGGAATAACTATTGACAAACATGTCAAATAGCAAGACCATGTCAATCTGACCGTGGAACGATTGAGAAAACGGATCATGTTTTTTATAAAAAACCTACGCAATATATTAAACAAAATTATTATTAAAAAGGCGTATTTTACGCGTTGATGCAGTCCCTCTTACAGTATAATACGCGTACTTTAGATTTTTTATCCATTAATAGAGAATTCATGGAAAATTATGTTTGTGTTCCAATGCAAGATATATACCTACAACACAGCACATAGTTTTTTATGTATGCCAATGAAGAATAATTTCTAAGGTGCGTAGATAAGTACTGTCTTAGATTCTGCAACACAAACTACAAAAAAACTGTTTTCTACAAAATATCTTGTTCCATATATGTAATACTATTTGGAGTGAAATCCAAACGCCAAAATACGGTAATATCCAAATCTGACTTGTAATGACAGCCAACATAATATAATTAATTAAAGTTAATTTACAAGCCACAATTTCATATTATTTGTATGCTAAAAAAGAGTGAAACCAATTGACCAGAATTAAATTGAAAAGTGAATTGACCAAATTTAACATGACATATTTTTTTACAGTTTTTTCTCGGACCACATGTTTGATGTGTTGCAAGGTATCCCAGAGCAACTGTGAACTGGAGCCATGTGGGCACAGGCCAGCCTGTGATGGGTGTTCGCCTGGCTTGACAGAGTGCCTCATCTGCAACCGAGTTATAATAGGTAAAGAAACTGCAAAATGTATTACACCAATATTCAATGGAGTACCTAAGACTGTTTTATGTGGAAAAGCTCCCATTTCTAAATAAAATTATAATAAAGAAAGGTTTGATTGGAATGTATTTGCGAAAATAATCATTATTTTATCATAATGATGATCTTTCCGTTCGTAAAAAATAATGTACTCGGTGTAAACAACCCATTTCACAATTAAAAATAAAGATAATGTCAACTGAAACATGCAGATAAAATAAAATTCAAGAAACAGAGAAATTATTTTGAAACAGCAGTGAAATAATTTCCAAACTAGCAGTTAAGCAATTGGCTACACTGGCCATAAGTGGCCGCCGCGCGGCTATTAGTATCTGTTACGCGGTTATTGGTGTCTGAAATGGCTATCACCTGTACTAGCCGCTGTGTGGCTGATAGTGGACATTGTGAAAGAAACACTAAGTGTCCTGTTGCTTTTCATATATTTTGGTTATTTCTTAAAACTGGTAAAGGCAAACTCATGCACAGCATACTGAGTTTTTGAAGCAATCAATTATGATTGGATATATTAATAGATGACTAGCTGTTTGTACCCAGCGTTGCACGGGTTAAGGATTCGATTCGAACATCAATAATTCACTAAAGCTTTAACTCCAGCGAATTCAATACAATTGTAACTGATATTTGTCTGCTCCAAATCAGCTAGTCGAAGTTTAAGTTTTTTTATTTTGTTATCCTTGTTTGAATTGGCATCCTCCAAGTAGTTAACGGTTTTTTTTAACTGAAGGATACTATCAACGTTGCTTGAAATTTCATTGTATTGTTTACTTATGAATTCAATGCTTTTTTTCATCTCAGTCATTTCATTCGCTTTATTTTTTCCCATTTTGTATCCACATATTTTATGAATTTTTCATAGTGATCTTCTCCAGCACATGGTGGCAGAGTTTCCGAAGATTTGGGTCTCGTATGTACTTTACTAGTTGTGCTCATTTTAACTTGCTTTTGTTATACTTATATTAAATCAGTTAAAAGAAAATGAAAAGAAATATAAATGAATACATAGTACCACTTTGATGTGAATAATGTGCACCCTACTCGCTCCAATGGTATTAGGAATTAAACACAGAAAAACATCCTCACTCTTCAACTGTATTGTCACAACTGACAACCAACCCAACCAATCAATAAACCAATAACATTTATTTACGCATATTCTATTTCAGAGAGTGTTTCGTTGTGTATTTTTATGTCCGTTTAGTGAGTTTTCCGTTTGGCTTCAAAGTTAATGTAGTTGCATTTTTGAGCGTTTAAGGTAAGAACATTTCTATTTTTCCACTCCGTTAGTATGTATGTCGATGTCCTTGTTAATTAGTCTTGTGGTTTCTATGTCATTACTATGATCATTGAATATTCCGAGGTCCACGGCATACAATACTATTTTGCCTCGGATATTTTATTAAGTAATGGTCTGAGGATTGATTCTTGTGGAACACCATAGCTCACATTCATATATGTGCTCTCACATAGTGTGGTATATTGTTTTCTATCTTTAAGGTAGCTGTTGAAGATTTTTAGGACATTCCCAGTGATTCCGATTTTTGAGTTTACTAACTAGGGTTACTAGATGAACATTGTCAAATGCTTTTTTAAAGCCCAACCAACACCTTTTATCCTGAGCTGAGCCTCGTGCACAATGTTCAAGTCCTGATCTATGATTCTTATTTAGTTCACTTATGCGCGGATACAATTAATTTGTGGGAATACTTCCGTTAATTTATTGTAAAACGGGTCTTGAAAGTATAGCCAGTGCTGGCAGGGTGTAAGTCTGACCGCGCTCTTGCCTATATCTCGCCACGTGACTCTGTTGGCCAATTGCCGAAACTACAGACTTTTCATTTATTAAGTTTGATATTTTCATTATTTTTCAGAGCGACACACGGCCAATAAATGTAGGGTCTGCAAGAAAGTGTTGGAGACCAACAACTGCACTTTGGAACCTTGCAGGCACGCCCCAGCTTGTGAAGGTTGCTCGGCCGTCATGACCGAATGCTGCATTTGCAACCACAATATTGGTAATTCATGATTTTACCTATTCTAAGGCACGATAGTCAAGCAAGTTGTTGAATATGGTGTTAGAAGAATAAATTGGAACAGAATTTTATTTATCATCAAGAATTGCTTCATCTTACATAGAAAAGTATTACAAACAGATGGAGGTAGAATGTTTAAGTACAACAACCCATGACATATGCACATTGCACATATTGACGGCTCCTACGTATAATATCGTAACCCACAAATCGACGATTTTGAGTTTTTTGTGTATTTCATATATATTTAATTATATCTATAATTCCAAGAAAGAAAAAAAATTATAATAAAAAAACGTTATTTATTGCATAGTCCAAAATAGTCCTTGTTTTCCAGAGAGGCGATTGACACCAGACGATCGCGTAGTTCCTTTCCGTGATCTCCAGGCGGAGCGCCTCCAGGCCCTGGAGGCGGAGATAAAGGAGATGAAGGAGGCCAACTGCTGTGGGATCTGTCTGGACAAGCCGAAGACCATGATGTTCACCTGCGGCCATAGCACGTGCCCAGACTGTGCGTCCCAATTGATCAACTGCCACATCTGCCGGAAGAAAATCGACAAGAAGATCACCGTCTATGAGTAGGAGTCATCTTACCTCAACTCTAAATCTCTGTTGGAACGTCGGTTTCTGAGACCGTTAGTGTCTTATCTACAAAATTAATTAAACCAACCGCATGTGGTTTCCATCTATCCTCCACGCTTTCTGACTCACTCAGTCAAGTGCAAGTGAGACAGATTGCCCCATCGCTAACACTTGCTACCTACTAGTCTCGCTCCTACACTTCACATATGCGAAAACAAAGAAAAGCTTTATGGGACGTTTTTCTTTTCTTTCACTTCTGTTTATGAATTTTTCATATATGTCAATCAATTGAAACCCTCATGTGATATCGTCACAGTTATCCATCTCAGTGATAACGAAAAACGAGGTACCGATGACGGCGATTCCGATACGTGTGTGAATGTTGCAAAGACAACAAATAATAGAAGTCGATAATTCCAACAGAGTTAAAATTTCATTGCTCATCAGAAACCAACTAAAATGTGTTTGATAATAACGCTATCTTTGTACTTAAGTTTTAAAATAATTATTAAAATCAAAAAAATATTATATGTATGTAATAAAAAGTAAAAAAATAGAAACCAAATACCTACTATGGGTTTGATACTAACTTGAACACACATCTGTTAAATGTATATTCGTATACATCCTTGGTATACATATATGTATAATATATAATAAGTTTATAAAATAAAAGTAGTAATTTTTAATATGATTTTTTGTTATTTTTTAAAAATATTTAAATTTATTTACTTATTTAACGCCCTTATGGGCTTTTACAATATACAGAATATATTTTTTTAAAAATAACATAAGACAGTTAAAATAATAATACAGTTAAAAGTTACAATAATAATAGTTAAAAGGTAATAATAATAATAATAATAATAATAATAATAATACAGAAAAACATAAGAAAAACATAAAAACATAAGATAAAATAAAAATAAAGTTAAAGGTAAAATAGAAACATTTATTGTCCATTTCCATTTCGTTGGGATGTAAGCAATTGTATCAGCTTTCTCCTATAAACAGTTATACTATCAGCAAAAATGTCAGCCGATTGTTCCATTATGAAAATAAAATGCCCAGGTACACAGGGTAACATGACAGACATTGGCTTTTAGTATATTCATTCCTTAAAATTAACGAAAAAAATATTAAAAGATATCTATAATTTTTTCCCTGTCATATACACATCATAATGGATCATAATAAAATTAATTTAATGCATGTTTAGCTGTAATTTTGGCAACAAGACTCAAAAATGTTGCATTCATTCAACCATGTAATTATTAAAGGGGATTGGTAAAGGGACCTTTTCAGGGCGGCCGGTTTTTTTATCTTGTCATATACACAAAAATACTTGAATTAGGTTTTTTTAAAATTGTATGATTGTTTTAAATATTTTAGTTTAACCCTTAAATACATGATTTTTTATATTTTAGTAAAAAAATGTTTTCTCAAATCAGTATGGATATATAACGGGAAAAATAACAAAAAAATCTCACACATTTTTAAACCTATTTTATCAGTTAAAATAGCTTTGTTGTAGAATAGTCACAATATGCAGTAACCAGAAAATGTGAAATTTTTTTTTTTTACAATTTTAATTTAATTAATTTAATTATGTCATGAATCTTAATAGGTACTTTATTTTTAAATATACGAGTAGAAAGCCTCAAAACACTTATTTTTTATTATAAAAAAAATTTACACCACAATTTTTACATATTTTTCGGGAAAATAAAAACCTTAAAAGATCAATGTCCAATATTATCCGTTCTTTTATTTTTATAAGAAATGTATATTGTGGGTTTCCGTGTATTAATAACTTAAATTTTTTGTTCATTTAACACATTTCGCTTCTTCAACACTCTACATGGAGCAGAGTGCACTAAAGTGCGTTTACTGGCTCAAGAATATTGGGGTAAACAATGTTCAGTGCGTGGCCATCACGTGATAGGGTTTTGCGTAAGGGCACCGGTTATAGGGCGTGGTAAAAAAATACATTTATTTATTAACTAGCTGTGCCCGCAGCTTAGCCCGCGTGGAATTCAGTTTGAGACTGTAAGAGCATCAGTGAAAAATCAATATAATCTAAACTACTCGTCCAAACAATATTGTGTAAAAAAGCAATTTTTATCTACATACAATTCCCTCACGATAAACATTTTTTTGGATAAGAATTTAACATTACCTACTTAAATTACCCCGACAGATTAATATTAATTTTAAATATATAGAACTTTTTACAACTTCTCCATTTAAATTTATATACATATTTACACGGGTGTACCAGAGCTAGCAGCAGAAATTTGGCCGGTAATTTCCTATGTAATGAGTCTAAAATGTTCTAGCAACCATGACCTAATATCAATAGTTATGGAGATATGTAATATCAAAGTTTGCATTTTTTTTTTCAATATTTCTGACTTATTTTTTGTAATAATAAGTCAGAAATATTGAACTACCATTACAGTAACTTATTTCGATTATGAAAAATTCACTTGCTTTAGTACAAGTCGAATAAAATGATAAAAACCTTATAGAATAGAAAGATTTTTATCATTTTATCAATATAAATAACTGTAATGATTCAACTTTTCAACTTCTTCAACTTTTAGCAAAAAATAGAAATATTAAAGAAAATGCAAAATTTGATATTGCATGTCATATATCATTCCCGATAAAGTTCCTTCTTTGACAGAAGGATGGAACATCGTACCTTCTCTTACATGCTTATCATGTAGCCGTCGTAATACACCCATGTCTACCGTTTACCATCAGTATCTGTGTGACGTCACTGGCCATGAGCGAATCGGTATTAACTCGTGTAAGTTACTGTAATGATAGTTCAACATTTTGCAAAAAATAAGACAGAAATATTTAAAAAAATGCACACTTTGTTTAATATTGCATATCTCCATAACTAATAATATTTGGTCATGGTGTTTTGAACATTTTACACTCAAATATAATATAGCCAGGAATCTACCAGCCAAGTTTCTGCTGCTAGCTCTGATATATCCTGTATTTATTTTATGAAAATTTTTTTAAAGCCGTTGTGGCACTTATATAATTGTGATCAAATACATATACTTGTAATAATGTCCGCTTCCACGATGTAGTAGTTATTGAGATGCACTATAATTACAGTGAATGTTCCAGTATTCAATTTCCAATAAGATAACACGAATAAAATTTAGGTATTCAAGGTTTTTTTTTCAATTCACCTTTCAGAAAATAAAAATGGGATTGGGAAGCAGACGAGCATTTTATATATTATAATACTATAATAGGGAATTTACAAAGTGGACCTGTGTGATTTGGCCACACAATTAATAAAGTCCTGTCGCTATCTCATTTAAAAATAGTTTAATCGTAAAAAATGCTGACGTAAATAAAAGTACCACAGTTGGTAATCAAGAAATTTTGCTGCACTATCAAAATATAACTGATTTTTTCTAAAACGCGTGGAGTTGTTTCTAAGTAAATTCCTAATCTTATGAGATTATATTGCCCAAAAGCGTACTTTTTCCAATGATGTATCTAATCAAAAGAAAATAATTTGTAAAATAATTAATCAGAATTATTTTTGTTTTATTTTTAATTGCCTAAAATTGGGAATTTACCCAAAACCTCGCTTGACCTCGCTTTGTGCGTCATTAAGGGTCGTTTTCACCAATGTTAGTGGCGGGTGTATTTTGTGTAATTAAAGTGTTCCGAATCTGTGTGTTTTTGTAAATTAAAGTACATAGTTTTAATTAAAATACAATGTCTGATTCGTTGATCGCTGAGTGTTCGGGGTTGTCACCTGTAAAAAAAAGACTCAAAACATATATTTCCAGTGCAGAAAAAATGTGTGTCATAAATGTTTTCAAAACGGCAATGGAACAAAATCCATCTATTTATTTAACGGATGTACAAAAAATGGTAGCAACGGCTACGGGCATTAGCTACACATCAGTACGAAGGATCATCAAAGAAAATGGAGTGTTACGATCGCCGAAAAAGAAAAAAAACAATGCCAAATATTTTAAATGAAGTAGACGATTTTGATAAATGTGCAATAAGACGAATCGTCCATAACTTTTTTTTCCGGAATGAAATTCCAACAATTGACAAAATTCTAAAAGTTGTTAACGAAGATGACAGTTTACCTAATTTTAGGAGAAGCACATTTTACAAACTTTTAAAATCTCTTAGCTTTAAGTATGAAAAGAGATCTCGCAACGGTATGCTCACTGAGCGTTCTGATATAATACTTTGGCGCCGAAAGTATTTAAACGATATTCGAAATTATCGTTCGGAAGGCAGAAAAATTTACTATTGTGATGAAACTTGGGTGAATGCTGGTGACAAAGGTATGGTGTGACA